>NQII01012107.1:5317-24288 GCA_002778355.1 Clitarchus hookeri
TATATACTAGATTCCAAGAACTTGAGCCGTCTGGTTGAACATTTTAGAGTGCTAACACACCATACATTCTCGGAAGCCGCGAACATTAGTTATGATATGAATTTAGTGATTATAAATTCTATTGATCGAAAATGGTGGGCGTGTATAGGTTAATAAGGGAAGGAGTCTTGATTTGACCACTAGCATCAGGCACCTTGCTGATGTAGTAATATTTAGAGGTGCGGAAGGTGTGTACTTCCCATACATGTTCATGTGCCAACTTCGCAGTTGCCCTATACCCTGCAGGTTCAGACCTGCAAAACTGCTTCCCACCTGTGCACATGTGTGGACTCAGGTTACCAGACACCCTGCAGGAGCAGACCTGAGAAAATGGCATGGGAGCACATGTGTGTGCATCTGAGTGGACTTGGGTTACCTAGCACCATGCAGGTGCGGTCTTCTAGAAATTCAACGTTGCAGTTTATATTGGTTTTGGCTGGCCACCTTCTTCGCTCTCGCGAGCCTGTCCATGCATACTCACCAACTCCAGTGGCATGTCAAATCATTACATTTACATGGAAAAGCACAAATATTTAAGTGTTCTAAAAAAATGGATCATAATAAATATGTTATGTTTACATATTGCTAATAAAAAGGTACATAAACTTACAAATACTGAGGGTAAAAAGGAAATTTCTAAGGCAAGAAAGGGAATTTTTTTAACCAATTTGGTTACTACCATCAAACTGGAAATAAAAGAGGTCAGTTACAGTCGTAAGTATATATTAAATATAATTTTTACATACATCAAGTGAGGTAGCAGTAGTAAAACATTTTAACTCCTTACTTGATAGAAGGTGCTGCTCCCCTTCAGAGAATTTTTTAAATTACATTTAGTTAAGTAAATATGTCGAATGTGGCGAAAGTCTCATTTATGGAAAATTAAAATGCATCCTTAAATTTTGCGTCGATAAAAATAATATATACAATAGTACAACTTGGACGGCAGTCGAACAGAGATGAGTAATTAGGGAAGAGAGATAGTGGACACCAGTGGTGGATGAATACGAGATAGCGGATGTAAACAAACATGACAGCTTAATAACAGGCAATAGAAACAAATGACAAATGAAAAAACACAAGGTTGTGGTCGGAAACAAGACGAAGGGGCGGAAAACAATATGGCGACCAGAAACAAGAATGAGGACAAAATAAAAGGTTAAGGTTAGATCCAATATGAATTCCACTCTATCTGAATGACAGAGCAGTAGGGAGGCTGCTCATAGGTTAGTGGCCCGACTGTTAAATCCCCGAATCCCCACCCACAACCTCCTGTCCCTTGACCAACTGTCCATATCTACTGTACATATTGGTTTTCTTATTCATAATGGGTTGTTTCTGTAATTTAGTTGCAGCAGGTTATATTCTCGCTTTAGTGCGTAATATTTTATATTACAGTGAATGCTATACACTATGTTAAAAGTACTGGCGCCAATATCTGTTTTAATTTACTCCACTTTACTTTGTACATATTATTCATGAGTGAATATCTAAAATTAGATATAGTTGAAACAGTTTCGGTACTCGAGAAGAACGAACGAAATACATAAAAACACGTGGTTTTAAATTACAATAGTGCTACCATTGAATTTTTTATAATGATTTGACTACAAATGTTATTTTCAACGAATAGACAAGTTTACATGAAACTTTGTGAATGTACACCAAACTTAACATTTTACTGTACTCAGCTTAAAGAAATATAAATATAGACAACTATTCAGATGTCTAATAAACATCACCGATAATACTTTATTACGATATTGTAAGTTAACTAAAATATTTGTCACTAAGCACGTATACTATATCGGGAGTTTTATAGTTGATCCATGGTTATTTCAATAATTTTGAATTTAAATTTGAAATATATCTTCCTACTAGGAACTCCGTATAGTTTAACCAAAACTGTACTTAAAGTAAAGTTGGCAGCGAATAGCTAAATGTAGTGGAATGATATGTAGTCTATTTTTAAATTTTAATTTTGTAGGAACTAAATTGTTTTCAGTTTTATTCATACATTTTAAAATTAAATTTGGCCTAATTAAAACAAAATTAGTTTTCTTATTATTACACTACGCCTCCTCAATGATGCATGGATAGTAAACACTTTGTTTATAGCAAAATCTTGGCTTCTGGGTAGAAGCCACGTCATTATCGTTTTCCTTCCCGACGTTTCGGAAGACATTACAGCCTCCATATTTAGGACGGAGTAGCAGCAGTTTCTGCCCGCCACCGCCGAACCCTCAAATGCCACCGAATGGCCTTGGTCTCGTAAGATCGGAAGCTTTGACTCCCATAACTCACAGGCTGTTTGTAAAACAAATGCACGCCGACACATACTCAAATCATTGGGTCGGTGGCGGGACGCCGTGTAGCTGTGGTTTGTTGGGCACCGGACCCGTATTTAGGCTGTTTATTGGCGTTGCCTATTATAAGCAAAATTACGAGTTCGTGTTTTTGGCGGGGGAGTGAAGCTCCCTTCCAGCCTCCCGGCTGGAGTGAATGTCAGTGTCGTGATGTCTGTCTAACATGTTGGCCTGTTGTGTTCAAGTGTGATANCAGCCTCCCGGCTGGAGTGAATGTCAGTGTCGTGATGTCTGTCTAACATGTTGGCCTGTTGTGTTCAAGTGTGATCATTAATCTCGCATGTAATGTGTAGGTGAGTCCCTAGTCTTCCGGGGCAGCCCTTAGGGTACGTTTCATCGTTTCATCGTGTAGTGACATTAAAAATCCTTATTAGTGTACTAGAGTTGGAGAGGCCCCTGGTACCAGAATATATACAGAATCCGGTAACAATAGAGCCCCCAAACCGATGTCAAAGTCCTCTTCTTCCCAGCCTGCAACAAATTATTTAGTCGGTGCGTTATTACGAGTAGTTAATATATATGTATATATATTTTTTAAATATTTTTGTGCGTTTTTAAAGCTCTTTGTAATTCATTTTTTTAAAATAATTTTTTAAAGTAGCTTTTTATTAATTATTATTTTTATTTAAAAATGCTTTGTTAACTATCAATTTTCTTAGTTTAATTTAGTTCATTTTATTTAGTTTGGTTAGCCTCCTGACACCTACCTCGACTGGCATGTGTGTCTCTCGACCTTGGAAAACGAATGGTAGTTGGGGCTATTTCCCACCTTTCCTGAGTTCCCACATAACCAGCCTGGGCAGGGCGGCCTATACGTCCGATGCAGTTTACCTATTGGCCTTTGGTGTAGTGTAGACAGTAGCTAAGGTGTTGTCTCTAGCCATGTGTGAGGACGACTGAAGTGTTTTAGCTAGATCCACGTAGTTTTATTTAACGTTTTAAATTTCGTCCCGGACAGATCAGAGAATTCCGAGACGAAAAGTTGTGGGTGTGAGGACGACTGAAGTGTTTTAGCTAGATCCACGTAGTTTTATTTAACGTTTTAGATTTCGTCCCGGACAGATCAGAGAATTCCGAGACGAAAAGGTGTGGGTAATGTGTTGATAATTTACGATTTTACTACGGTTTGAAACAGTTTATTATAGATTATTTTATTTGTTTTATGTTTATTATATGTATTTTTCAATTTTAAGTATAATTAATGTTGTCCTAAACTATTTGTTTGTTTAATGAGGTAGAGTGTCGAATGCTGTGAGAAGCAGTATTTGCTTATCCTGTAGTGTTGTCATGGGTTTCGTTTTTGTGATTATGGGCCTAAGATTGTCCATTAGGGCTACAAAGTGTGTTTCTCGCATAATAGCGGCCAGTTCGTGCATTTCTGCTAACATGGTCGTATTTTCTGTTGTGTTGTTGTCCCTTTTCCTTTGTTGTGATTTTTCCCTTTGTTGTTGTGTGGGTGCTTGTTCCCTGTGTGTGTTACCCTGTTCAGTCTGTATTTTCTGTAATTGGAGTAGAGGGAATTCAGCCTTTGACTGAATGTTTGCTCGCGTGTTTTCCCGGATTTCCTGCAAAGTGTCTCGTGTTTGTTTGGTAGGTTTTGGACCCATACTTTGTATGCGTGCCTTAATGTGCTTCTGGATTACTCCGCACTGTTTCCATACAGCCGAGTGCCCTGTTTTATTGCAGAGTGTACATTTACGCTTTGCTTTGTCCTGTTCTTTAAAGTTAATGTGCGATCTTGTATATACAGAGTGCGAATTGGCCGAAGTGTGCAGTATTATTTAGTGTGGCCCCACGCACAAAATCGCATGCACTGCACCACATCTTCAGCGCGGTGTTTGTACAGTTCTATGCGAACTGACATGAAAAATATTTTGGGTATTTTCAGTACGTCGAGTTCATCGTGTTGATGTACTACAGCCCCAAAGACTGCAGGTGTATTAGCTAGTTTTCGGAATTTCCAGACGTGGATTGGATTAAAGCCATATTCTTTTAGCTCTTTCATTAAGTGCTTTGTGTCTGCGTTGTGTGTAAGTCCTTTTATGACTATTTGCATTGGCCATTCGGTTTTCTGAGCTTGTGTGTAATAGAGTATATCGTTTGACTGCAGGAACTGGCAGAAAATAGTGTGCTTCTCTTCTCTTACAAGCACCTTCAGGTGTTGTCGATTGGTGACTGTGATTTCCACGAAAAAGGCTTCGCCGAATTGGTAATTCAACCATTTGTGTACCGAGGTGTCAGGGATGTACACCAGGGGAGCGAGAGTTTTTGGAAATGTGTTTTCGTGTATTACGGCCGTTTTGGAGCTGTCCTGGCTATCATTAGAAGAACTTTCGTCCCTCAATGGTGAGAAGGCGTTTTTTGTTGGAACAGCTGCACGAGGTTGCGCCTGATTTCCTGTTGGTGCTGTGTTTCTCCTGCTTGGATGTTGCCATTCTGTGTTGTGTTGTGTACTGTGTTGTGTTGAGCTCGAAGTAGCGGAGGAAGGAGGGACAGCAGTCGCCTTTCTTCTGCGCTCCTTACCACTAACTTCTTGTCGCCCTGTCGATTCCATCGTGTCCTTGTGTGCCTACCAGATCGGGAGGATCGTACGGTCACCCCGGTGGGGGGAGTGTAGGTTGGTCATTCGAGGTGGCGTGGCAGTACTAGGCTATGGTAGCCGAGACGAACTTACTTACCGGTTTCCGGAAAGGATGGGTGATGCGTCTCTTATAGCCTCTCAACATCCATGGCAACCCAGGGCTTCTCGTGCCACCCCTGATTAAACAGACTGGGCTCTGCCGCCCGTGCCCTATGGGAAACAGTTTTCTAGCGGCTGTTCAGGGGTATCTGCCGTGATGGCTTGGGCCGATAGATAGTACCAAGGCCCGACCACTTGGTGGGGTGTTGGACCTCTTGGCACTCAGGCCACTGGGGCCCAAAACAGGAATTTCCCTGTGAAGAAATTCTAGGATGGTAAAGGACGCGTGTCTGATGTTGCGAGTCGGCCTGGTGTGCGGCTTCGTGTGAGCTCGGCTCCTGGTGAAGACAGCAAAGGGAGTAAAACCGGACGGTCATGGCGGTACCCACCTGTTCTGAGGGACTCCGCACACTCCCGCATGGAGGTTAGGCGACGCAGTCGGACACAGGAAAACCCATACGTGCCATGGAAATTAAGAGGGAGCACGGGATGATCCGCTTGGCCCATCCAGGGGTACTCCCTGGAATTTGGATCAGACGAGGTTGGACTCGTGCTGGCAGTGGTTGACTCCGCATGCTGGAGAAGGCTCGGAGAGATTCCCCCTCTTGCTAAAAGAGCCGGACGTTGAACAGGATTGTTCCGGGGGCGTGCCCGAGATCACGTCAGGGGCGTGGGTAGTGCTCCGGCTATACCACACGCTTGGTAATCTGAGTGCTAGAATCTCAGGCCTTGTGGTAGGACATGCTCTGTGCGATCTGCAATATCAGATCGGGGCTCTGCCTGGTGCGGCCTGTGTACAGGTCGGGGCAAACGGGTTTGGTCAATTCAGAAAGCGCTGGTCATGTCTGCGATGAGAGGGCGTGATCCCTCTTCCCCGCCTACTGGGAGGCCGGGGTGCGGTATGGCCTCGCGGCTAAGAGCGCCCCGTTAACAAATAAAACCACGACTCTGTCGTGTGCCTACCAACCCAAGATCTCGGTAGCTGACCGAGCTAACTGAAGGGTAGCAAGGTTAGGCCAGAAGGGGGGGAGAGCTAGCCTTCCCCAATCGCTGCCTGGTTGCGAGTCAAGCAGTTTCTGCGAGGTCCTCCTGCCTTTATAGACTCTAGGCTATTCCAGGATGCTTCATGATTGACTGGAACTGTTAGCCAATCCCTCGCTGCCTACACACTGGTTGGATGTGTTGTTCGGCCAATCTCTGGTTTCTTCCTTCCTAGTTGGCGGAGCTGGTTGGCCAATCGGGACAAGTTTGCCTCTGTCCTACTTTCCAACCGATTTTTGTGGTTTTTGAAAAGTGGTGCCAGGTACTGCTTAATTTACCTCGCAGCGGCTCAGATGGTAACAGTTATTGCTACTGCTACTTCGCCCTGAAGAAGGAGGTTGCGATGTCTTCCGGAACGTAGGGAAGGAAAACGACAGTGACGCGGCTTCTATCCAGAAGCCCAGATTTTGCAGACAACTGCCTCTTAAGACTGCNTAGGGAAGGAAAACGACAGTGACGCGGCTTCTATCCAGAAGCCCAGATTTTGCAGACAACTGCCTCTTAAGACTGCTAAATTTATTAACTTTTTTTTAGCACTAATGATTGTTATATGCTGTTGAAAGATAAGCAATGACCTGAAATAAGGAATAAAGCAAGGCTTCCAAATTGTGCCATTATCTGTCCAAATAAAGCTGCTGTCAACGGGACAGGAATTTATAAGAACCATAGATATATAATTTATCCCTGGGATATTTTTATTGAGAAATACACACATCCACAACGAAATTCATTGTATGATTAGCAATCAGTATTTTTGAAAGCTTCATAATATTATTGACAGAAGTACACGATATAGGAGCTATTACCTATCTACTCTCAAATTACGAATGTCGTTGCCAACATTTTTCTGCATTGCTATTAAATTATTCGCATCAGTTTCACCTTCCATTTACTATTGGGAAACTTCATATTAGTAAAGTCTTAACAGAGGAATTTGACATTAAAAAATTGTGTGTACGCTATCGTGGTAAACACTTTGTGCGATTCAGTAGTCCAACGAGATAATTAGATTCTTTCAGACTTTCAAAAATCAATATATCTTCTTTGACTAAGATATTACATCAAATAACTTCCAAGTAAAAAATACATTTTAAAGAAAATAACATCAATTTCATTAAGTTGTGGCCATACAGAGTTCAGACGCTTGTTGCTATTTGCACTGAAGAAGAGCTGTGGACAGAAAATGTGAGCAGATGAAGTATTCTGAGTCCACTTCACGAACCATAGACTACAAGAAAGTTGCTAAGCTCCAGCTCTTAGGCAACATGCAACACAGTCGCAATGCCCAATCATACGGCATTTGAATCGCACCAGGTCAGTTTGTCTTGGAGGTTCGTTGTAACCGCACATCTCACATGTGGTGTTGCCGGATTAAAAAACTTTACGCTGTCTTGTATTTAAAAATAGACATAAATAAATGAGTGAATAAAGCATGTAAAACAGCCTGGCAACTATCACAAACCTATACAAAATAAATATAAAATAAATAATATTGATTCTGTGCATGTTTGTATGCACCTGCGTAAGTGCACTGTCGGTGGGCCGGAATCAAACATTTTCGTAAAAATAAATGAATTTATTGAATAAGTATAAGTGAATGTATTTTATCTATCAAAATGCAATTACGCTATTTGAAGCAAATTTTTATATAGTTTTATTATTTTTTCTATTATTGATCATGTCTAGCGAGTATAAAAAAGGAATTATTATACAATTTTTTTTTCTTCATACTTTGATAGAAACAGCATCTGTGCGGCGATTAACGGAAGAGACCCTTATCCACATTATTTGGTGATATCATATTATTTTCTTGTTTTCTGCCATGCGCATAATTTAGTGAAAGCAAAAATTTGTACTTGAATAGGTTTAGGAGCAACCAAAAACTTCGAGCACCCGGACAGTCTGGCATTGGGCCAAGACATCGTACATTATTATTTATGGGGGAATAACACAATTTGTGTGGTCGTACAAGATGCAAGTAGGGCGTAGATGAAGTCTACTTGCGGGCAAGCTATGACATCTTAGTATAAAAAAAGTTTTGTACACCAGAAATAAGTGAGGTGCGATTTTTAGCAGGATATGGTTCTTGTCACACTGCCACTTCTCTTTATGAAAGGCGTCACTTAAGCGAACAACTCTCGTTATTTTCTTTAATATAAAAGTTAGATATAAATAAAAATTTTATCATTTCCTGGATGTCAATTATACTAGATTAATGCTAGTGGTATGAGCACAAAGTGGTAATGTCACTTGAAGAAAATAACGGGCGAAAAATTCGTAGCTGTCTCAGAAAATGGCTTCATAGTGGTGATAAAAGTAATGTGACTTGTTTGATAATTAAAAGTTAGTTTCAGCAGTACTCTGGCTGTAATTTCAAAAGTCTGGTCAACTATATAATTTCCTATCCTAGCAACTTGAATATTAGTTTCTCTTTTATACTAAATTAAATTGAAATTGGGGCATTTGGAAGATGCAAAAACGATAACTGGAAAAATACACTGAAGAGCCAAAAAAACTGGTACACCTGCCTAATATCGTGTAGGGCCCCCGAGCACGCAGAAGTGCCGCAAGATGACGTGGCATGGACTCGACTAATGTCTGAAGGTATGCAGGAAGCAATTCACACCTTGAATCCTGCAGGGCAGTCCACAAATCCAATTTGTGCCAATTTGAGAAAGTGTGGCACGTCTGTCACGTTTAATGATTCTCGTCAGCCGTTTTTTGTCCCGTTATTTCACGATCTTTTTCCGGCCGCATCGATGTCGAAGATGTGATGTTTTACCGCATTCCCGATATTCATGGTAGGCCTACACTCGTGAAATGGTCGTACGCAAACATCCAAATGTTATCGCTACCTCGGAGATGCTATGTCCCATCTCTCGTGCGTCGACTATAACACTACGTTCAAACTCACTAAAATCTTGATAACCTGCCATTGTAGCAGCAGTAACCGATCTAGCTGCCGACCGCATCGCGTTACTCTGATTGGTTCCATACCTCTGTTATTTGCATACGCACGCCTATACCAGTTTGTTTGGTTATTCAGTGTACTTTCTGTTTCTTAAAATGTAAGCATTTATGGAAATCGTACACGAATTCACTATAATGTTTATATTGAAAATATTTTATGTGATAGGCTATGTAAGCTATTAAATTACTGCACGAAAGAGCTAACCAGAATTATTATCGATACAAATTAATTATACACAAGATTTCAATATCCAGATATAATTTAAACGTTATTTTAATGAATAACAGGATACAAAAGAACTACAAAATAATTACTCATATGGCTGACAATAATTTTTTGAGAAATGTATCACTGTGATGGTGTGCCGCTCTACAATAAGGCATGGAACACGGCGCTAGCCAGGACATCTCCAGACTCGAATTCGTCGGTCGTCTGTATCCAGACAGAACAGTGATTCATCGCTGAACACTAGTCGTCACCAATCCGCAAGCTGCCATTCTTCCCGTTCCCGGCAGAATGACACTCATGCTCGGCGATGCTCAGGTCGTAATGGTAGATGTCTTAAGCGACGCCGTGGCGACAGATCCCGCTCTTATAGACGTTTGGATATGGCACTGGTGGACACAGGCGTTCCCATAGCTGCCATGTCATGTCCCTGGATGGTGCGCAGTGACGCCTGTGGAGTACTTACAGTTTGTCGTACGATGAAACGATCCTCCCTGCTGGTGGCCCGCCGTGGTCAAACCGAGCCTCCTGGATGTTTATATTTACCCTTCTGTTCTTCCTGCGTCCAACACCAACTTACAGTGTATGTTTATCGTTTAAAGTGGCGAACAATGCGCCGAAATGTCCATCCTGCCTCTCGGAGGCCAATTATGCGGCTTTATTTAAACTTAGACAGCTGGACAAAGGCTTGTCGAATGCGCAGTTGGGGCAGGCTGCGTGTTCGCTGAACTTGACTCTGTGGCTCACACTGCTACTAAGGCTTTCTTCTGTGTCTTGCAGCTATGAATGATGGAGGGATATTTGCAAAGAGACGAAAGAGGGAAGAATTTGATACTGGGATATTGTCAAGTGTAACAAAATTCACGCTGACGTGACCGGTGTAAGAGGGACGGTGTGTGATGCGAACAAAGGACAGTTCGGCAAGAGGGGAACGATAACGGACCAAGGAATTGTGGGGGCCGTGTTGCACACAGTCACACGTTCCCCCTGGAGTTCGAAGTCGGTACGGCAAGCTGCGCGTAAGTCACGTAACAGTATATAAAATGTCCATTGAATTTTAAAGCAAGTAAAGTGGAGGCCCTACATTCCAACGTTACTACACGTTATGAATGAAGACGACCCAGAGAGGTGCGTCGAATTTTGTGAGTGGAGTGTAAGCATGTGCAACGACAACGAACATTTTCCTGACGTGGTTGTTTGGTCCAGAGAGAGAACTGTGATTTATAATATACCTGTCAACTGCCACAGCTGTGTATACTGGGCCGATTGAAAGTCCCACATTGTAGTAGAGCATGCATTTAATTCCCATAGGTTAAAAGTGTGGTGTTGTACGTCTGCCAGAGGACTTATCGGGCCATTCTTCTTTGATGGTATGGTACTCTGCTGCAGGACAACACTGTACCTGCTGTTTGCCAATTCTCCTGATATGACGTCTGCTATTTCCAGAAGGACAGTACACCACCACATTACCATCGAGACGTATGGTCACTCTTGGATGACACATTTGTCGAGAGGTAGATATGCTGACGATGAAGTAGTATCCACCCAGATCTCCAGATTTTACGCCGTTATATTTTTATTTATGGGGAACTCTGAAGAGTCCTGTGTATGCCACAAAGTCACGAATGCTGAATTCCATGAGAGATGCGATTGTGACGGTATGTGAGTCCACTCCCATTGAAACCGTAGCGATTGTTTGTCGTTCTGTTCTGCAGCATTGCAGACGATTTATTGCCTCTGATGGCGGGCATTTTATCATTTGTAAGTGTTATTAACATTCATACATCATCAGCATTGTCCTTATAGGGTCAAATACAAGCAGTCTCACCAGATTCTATTAAATAGTTTTTCTGAAATTATCGTTAAAAGTGTGTAAACATTAGTTGGGGACACTACTGTACTTTATTATATATTTGTCATATGTGTGGGGGTATAAAGTCAGAGTATTAATAGCGTGTTCATCCGGTGAAGCGCTGTTATATTCTCATTTTTTAATTTTAATCGTGTATTCAAATTAGACACTTTGATCGATTACAGTAATTTATCAAATAAGTAACAAAGTTCGAATAATTTATCTTTTTCTGGGCTGTGGACAGTCTGGAATAAATACGACAAGCAAATGTCCATAAATTTACATTATAAAAGTTTTTTTATAAATGTTAAAAATCTTATTTAATAAATATTTTTTTAAAATGTTAAAATTTTAGGATTATTGATTTGAAGTTTTGGAAATTCCGAGATCAACAGATTAATAACTTGTAAGAAATATACTACACTGAAGAGGCCATCCAACTGGAATGAAAAGCGGCGACACTTGCTATATGTATAAATCGCCCAATTAATGTTGTAACCTCAACGAATTTCGACACTGCCGCCGATCTATTGGAATGTCAAACACTTAGTAACTTCCCCAGCGTTTATTTCCATTCACTTTTTCTCTGGTAAATTAATCTGTAACACATTTGCATAACTCGCTCCCACATACAACCACAAACACAAAAATGTTGATAATGACTTAATAGAGCCTGAATTCTAACACATTTCCTGGTAAAGATTATTGCGAGATATTAAAAAAAATTTTTAAATTATTGGACCAGCTGTGGATGGCTGAATAGGGAACATAAAAAAGACCCGAAGAGTTTCTTGTCAACAAATACTTAAAGCTCTGCAACATTTACATGAGATATTAGGCTGGATGAGACCCTTAGAGAAAAGCAGTCCGAATAACAGCTTTTCTCGCATACCTTTCACAATAACACACCTATTCAGAACAGTCGTTTTAAATGAAAATCTGTGTTAATCGCTGGGAATCCCTGAAAATTTATATTTAGTGAATTAGCTTTAAAGGAGATATTTGAATTTAAAATTTAAGGAAATGTACAATGTCTAGGTTATATGAGTAAAACCACTTTGTTAACATTTGTTACAGTTTTATTTTAAATTATCACATAGTTGTATTTTTAAAATATAATAAAATTCAAAACATTAATTGGTTGTAAACGACAGCACAAATTAATTAGAGAAACATTGCAAAAATTATTTTGTATAAATCCTCTATAGTCATGTTCCACTGATGAATAAACCTAAAATACTGATATCTAAAAATACTATTAAGAGAGCGGTTTGCATTTTGGTATTTATATTTTTGGAAGTAAAATCAAAGTGGTGTAAAACACCGTGGAAAAGTCGAGTGCTCCTTTCGTCACATAACTATTTCACTCAATCATAGGCTAAGTGTTTTTATGTGTGATTTCTGTGAACCAGCCGTGCAAACACTTTGGGACAGCACTAGGTGTGGTGAATTCTGATCTTGCAATTTCCGTCATTGTGCAAGCGTCCAGTATCAAAACTCCAGCTTGATTTTCCAGGTCCCCGCCCCATATCAAAGCTGACAGCACAACGCCATCATCTTCACTCTGAAAAAAAAAAATTGGTAACGGGATATCAAAAAAGTGATTTACATATTAAAACAATGTTGTAATTTACAAATTCTTGGTCGATCGACTTTTTCGTAACATTGCCACAGTGCTGAAAAATAAATTAATGAAGAACTTTATTGAAGAAGTCTTCAAATGTTCCTGAAATTTGTTTCAAAATTTGTCCTGATAAGTCAATATTAATTATTAATTTTATGAATAAATATTAACGATTTCATAAGTTTACTTCCCCTGTTTTATTTTTTAGAGCATTCCATGCACAAAATTAAAAACTAAAATACATGTGAACCATTTTTCGGTGTATGTACAAAGTAATATCCGAAAAGATGAAAATGGTTGATAAAGATTGTACATAACAAAAGTGAATTTACATCAACATTAACAGAGCTTGTACAATTAACTTGGTATTGTTTTGTTTGATCTGACAAAACATAATTTGAAAATATTGCTTACATATTTTATAGCAGGATAAAGAATTATAAAACTATAATTGGCTTCACCATTCCCGAAACTAAGCGCAGCAATTCTGAAGCGGTGTACTTGTCACTGTGAGAGTACACTTACAACGACTTCCGAAACAGTGTTACTCTAAAAAACCGTGTCGACACAAGCATGCATCTATTCATAGTGGCACTCTGAATAGCTAAAGCTGCGTATAGTTAACTACAAAGCAGCTTTGAGGTTCCCCGCATTTCACGCCGAGTCCTCAAGTTGAGATATTTTCTGGTATAGTCCATTTACGTTTACTTCCAACTTTTCTAAAGCCCTGCTTATGTTTTAATTCCGGGATATCCATCTGCCTCTTGCAAACAAAGTTTAACAAGGTCTAGAAAATTACACTAAAGAGGCACTGATCACCGCATTCGTGCACACTCAGTGTAATAATATTTTGCATAACTACTATTTCTTGCCAGGCGTTAACAACATACCTATTTCTCACTGTTTTACTCATATTAATTATAAAATGTTTATTATAATTTAAAGGTAAAATATAACTTAAGTACATTTTCAATTGACCTACAGATAAGGAACGTTTACGTTAACATAAATATGTAACGCTTGTGATACATGATATTTTTAGGAAATAACCAAACACGTCATACATGGGATGATTTTGCAACGGTTAGATTCAAAGAGTAAAGAAACCGCGAATAGACTATATGCTAAATGTTTACCCTCCTTTACTTTGAAATTGATTCTTACGAGTGCACATTCCTTACAGCATGGCAACCGATAGTATAAAAGTTCGCTGACAGAAACAGTGATCATTGTACCCAGTATCCGGTGCTGCCCTCAAGAAAAACAGGTGTAGGCTTCCCTTCGTAAAATGAGCCTTTTTTTAAAGCCCTACTTAGTATATTCTCGTATGCACGCTGCGTACTTATCAACCATACATAAATGTCATAGACCGGATCACTTTATCGATGCATTGGGCAAGAGAAATTGTAAAAAATATTTTAAAAGGAGAAAATTTAAAAATATTTTAATTCTTACACTTATAGCTACTCAAAGGAAAAGGTTTTGATGAATGAAACAAAGTTGTTTGGCGCAACCAAATTAATTACTTGCATAGGGAAAGTTAAATATTTTATTGCTGAACAAAACTATTTATTGTCCATATCTGGTTGCCAAAACTTGAAATATTTTGTTGGNAAGTTAAATATTTTATTGCTGAACAAAACTATTTATTGTCCATATCTGGTTGCCAAAACTTGAAATATTTTGTTGGTTCAACTAAGGATTTGTATCGCTCTACGTACATGAAACAGTAACGGTTATAATAAAGATTGGAAAGCACGACTAG
This sequence comes from Clitarchus hookeri, assembly GCA_002778355.1. Lineage (NCBI taxonomy): Eukaryota > Metazoa > Arthropoda > Insecta > Phasmatodea > Phasmatidae > Clitarchus > Clitarchus hookeri. The sequence goes on from NQII01012107.1 coordinate 19,881, forward strand.
ATTTCAAACCCGGAATTTTCGCACTCTAATGCTACGGCCTAGAAACCTCGGCTGACGTTACTACTAATGAAGTTGGGATATTTGTAAATATTTAATGCATTAACATAGGACATGCAAATAAATAAAANCTGACGTTACTACTAATGAAGTTGGGATATTTGTAAATATTTAATGCATTAACATAGGACATGCAAATAAATAAAAGTTTTCAAGTTTTACAACTGAATTTTTTTGTTTCTTGTCGAATTTTATTCCATTGGGGTTGTTTATACCAATAATAAGAATCAATAAATGCACAAAACAAATACTGTAGCTCCCTTAATTGTCACAAAAATTATAAAAAAACTCTCTAACCTTATTTTCGGATGAAGGCAGTCGAAATACCCGATTACCCTACTTCCAACTGTAAGTTCTTGACCAAGCTGATTTTGTTGCTACAAAAATTTCTGTAATAATAGATACCAGATTGTTCCTGGTAACCAAATGCTATTCACTTCAAACAAAATATTGATTTGAATTTATCCTGGTATTTATAATATTTACAGTAACCGAACCGATAAGTTGAACGTACTTGTAAAATAGTTGTGAGAACTAAATTTATACAGATAATGTTTTAACAAAAAATACTTGTTAGGACCAACAAATTATTTTTTAATGATTTTTCTGGTTCAAAGGAACGAATACAGATATTTGGAGAAACAACAAACTAATTGAGCGAACAAAATATTGTTCACTGTAAATACAGTAAGTTTTTTTCAAGCAAATTTATTTGGTGTCTGCAACGAAATCTCTTTCTCAGTACATGCCTTATAAAAACAGAAAGTGACAAAATCATTACAGTTTTCAATAACATTTACCTAAGACTATAAATTCAACACTAAGGCATGTCACTGATTTCTCTATTTCATTACCAACTTTACTAGGCGCATGTCTGTCAGTTCGCCCGTTAACATACATGCAGGCAGGGGCAGTAATATTTTTCATAGCCTGGTCTATAAATTAACAGTCAAGGGCCTAAAGTAAGGTTAACGGACCTTGATTTGTAGTTGTACGGCCTGCAAATGTTTCAACCGACACTCCTAACACAATAAAGTTGTTGTTGTGTATTGGCAAGTGCCAAGCGACAAGTTTTCCATACACACTGACGCTGAACATCTACATTTTCACGGGAGGACTTGTGGGCGGAATTATACAATGACATTCCCTCTTACCCCTCCCCCCTTTTTTTTCTTACATTTTGGCCAATATGTTACTATTTTCGGTATATGCGTTTCAAAAGACTCTATTATCCTAAACTTTAGTGTCTGATATCTCCATTGTGTTTGACGTAAACATTTAGTAAGAATTAACGTCTGTACATTTTAAACAATCAAATTCTTTTTATTTATTTTCCACTTAGGCTAATTCGAAGAGCAATAATTCGTACGTTTATAAAAATAAAACAGTAATTTTATGTTGACAATTAGTAATTAAATAAACAAATTTTCCAAACTTTACCCCCGCCTGCAAGCAAATTATATGTGCAAACATCTTGGAAATGTCTTCTCTTTACATTTTTTGATTTTATATGAATGATAAGTTCACTGATAAGAAGAAACGAGTTCACAGTCGTGCAGTAGCCTACTCTGGTGGAGATATTTCTGTGGCATACATTTGTTTGAAAATGTCTTTCTTTTGGCAGTATGGTCTATTAGTTAATTTGGGTATCAATATTTTCGAAACATTCCTTAGAAAACTTTACCATGGAAAAGCGAAAATTTACTACGCCATATGAACTACATTTAAGGCATTACATTTCTTAATCGGAGAAACTTAAAAATCTTTAAAATACCACATAACTGCATATTACCTTTGGTTCTGGTGATGACACAAAAATCGGCTCACTGGGGTATACATTTCTTTCATTCCATGATTTCCAAGTTCCTGTTTTGGTATCTACTTTCAACAGCTATGAAAAAAAAATTATATTTGTATAAATTGTTTTATAATTCTATAAATATTACTAAATCAATATGTATGTACTGGCCTAGACTATGTGCATTTATGGTCTATATTTTTTTTTCTCTGCTGTGTAATAGCAGGCGAACTAACTAAGTAATATTAAGATAAGAAAAACCCAAAGTTATACCTGATTAAAATTTTAACTTCTAATGCTTTTTAAAGCAGCGAAGGCTCAGAACGCACAAAAATAGTGACACATTTAATAAATATACACCTTAAATATAACGACTATTACACTGAAAAGTAATAATCATTTACACTAAACATGTTATTGTATATAAATTAAAGTAAAATGTTATAAAAATCGATAAAGTTAATTAATTATGCAAAAAGGACACGTATTATAAGAATAATTTAGAAACAAGCAACTAAGTGATTATGCCAGTAGATAAAAAGCTTGTTTTCTTAAAAAAAATTAAAATAGTTGAAAATAGTTTTTTTTTTGCCAAGTTTTTCAAGGGGTTTATGGGGAAAGTAATAATTTTAATATTTCATGGAAATAAATTCTTAAAGGTAAAGATATATTAATGATACCTATGTCACTCACTTTTGCCTTTTTATATCGCCAAAGCTTAAATATAGATAATTAAATCTTAGAAGCTCTTTGCATTGTCACACAGGGAAAAAAAAATTTTGCCACTCACAAGTTTTACAAAAAAATACATTAAGTCTGCCCAAAGTCTATATTTGACAGAAAAAAATAAACTCGAGAAGGAAATGTTATTAATTGAACCAACATAACCCACAGTTTCACAGATTTACGAAAAGTATATTTGATTTGAAAAAAAAAATTTCATTAATAAAATTTCTATTACATTGCAATAATAGTAATTATAACTGAGGTAACAGTTTTTAAGGCGAGCACGACTTTAATATATATATGCACTAATGAAAATACTAAAGAACATGAAATATACAAAAAGTAAATCCTGGTTGAAAAATAATTTCATTTCTATTACCACAGGATGAATAACACAAATCTATGACAAATAAAATAACAAGTATATAAATATTTCATGAAACGTTATATTTCAGTTGTAATGACAAGTAGGAGTCACGCGCAGTATTGTGCTAACAGGTTGAAAATCGGTTATTGGCCGGAAACCATAATTACAAGGTTTATTTAATTATGTTATGAGTCTTGTAATTTCCAACTAGTAAAATTTAATGTACTGCATTTTCTTACTTCGCCTTCTCTTGATCGCAAAATTTCTTACTACCGATGCTTCCTACGAAGTTGAATTATATTTTATAAAACCCGGTTTCAACGGAACAGAAACCTGTCAAACGCAAAGGACAGATGCTTCTAGACTCCAGTTGCTTATTTAGGTTAAACAGCTGGGATAATTTTCCCAAAATAGTTTCCAGAGATATTGCGTTTTGGATAATACTGGCATATTTAGAAACCTTAACATGAGCTTGAAGGTCCTTCAACGATTGTGCAAACGCATCTGTCCGAGTCGTTTGACTCTGCCGTCAGTCCACGCAGATTTCCGATCACGACTAGCCTGCCTTGCGTGCTAAGATTGAGGTTGTCTGATGGATGCAGTTGTAAAAACAGGTCACCATGTTTGTTTTCTTTCTATGTTACTATTTGCTGTTTGTTTTGACATTTATCAGTTATATGTGTTTCACTGTTTTTCATTGATATTATATAAAAAATTTACTTTGCCACACAGCATAACTTAGCTAACTGACAATCTCTTCATTCCAAAATCAACCAAACAAATCTATTAGTTATTTGATAGGTTATGTATTCACCGTACCCTTTCACGCAATTTATTTTTTGTGTGTATTAACAAATAATATCATTGGTCTCACCGCCGATGACGTCAGATAATCATGATGGAGGCCATCCTGTCTGACCTCGAAAGATAGAGTTTGGCAACCTACAGTCAGCCAGCATCTCACGTCTGTAACATCGGCATCTGATCTCACAGGTCACGTGAACCAATCAAACGCAGTATCGGTGACAGCACGGTCAACTCGGACAGATCAGAAAGACGCATATGCTCAATTATGGGAGGCCCTTGATCACGCCTGAACAGGTAACGGCTATGACGTTGAAAATGAAGGGCAGTTACTTAAAAGCTGATAAAATTTAATAGTGCAGTGTATACTGCACCAAAATTATTTCCTTGTGTATTAGCTTCTTGTGTAGACAAATTCCGAATAGTCTTATTTATAGCGCATGTACTAAGTCAGAGAAATTAGACTTATAAACACGTTGAAATCTCTCCATTGCGGAAGTTGAATCCAAGAAAAGTAACAGAAAACCAATTAATGTAGAGAATGAAAATGCAGTATACACACAGAAACTGTAGACGAAATTTCATCAAAAATCGTGAAAATAAATGTACGAAAAATTTATTATTTACGAAAAATAGGAACCAAAAGTTAAAAAAAA
>NQII01012108.1:0-25363 GCA_002778355.1 Clitarchus hookeri
TTGGTTTGATTTCTTCGCCCATCTTACATATTCACTTCCTTACGTAAAAGCATGGAGAAATTCATATAAGTACTGAAATGTAACCCGGCGTTATCAACATAAATCTAAGTTATCAGAGCTCTAAAACAGTGCCAACTAGAGCATTAATGAACGACTTTCGGATAAGATGGGATTTACCGCTAGTTACACTAGATTTCGTTTAGTTCAGAATCCTATCTTTTTTTCGGAGAAAGATTCTTTATATAAACTTTTGGTATTTTAAAACCAACTACCTAAACAAGTTTATATTCGTCTCTGTTTGCCACAGTATGACAGTAAGTATCAAGGTGATGCCCTCTGTTTAGCCATTCATTGAAACGGAGGCAGTCAAATTAGACGGACTGCAAACCCTTGTAAACTACTGAAATAGACCCAAAGTGTCGGCTAAGAACTACATTTACTAAATTAAGGTTGTAAGAGATTATAGTGAAAAATGTCAACAAAAAAAAAAACCAAACATATGCTTAAACACCTATCATGTAATCATAGTATGGGCAGTAATTCACATTCGAAAATTATCGCTCTCAACTTTGAGGTATTACTTTACTAACAATAACAAACTACCACACCAAGAAAGTCAAGTTGACTTTAACGTGTTTGTCAGTACCTAAGATGCACTTTCTGTTGACGAATTGTACTATTTATGTAAGAAGTGTTTTGATGTTTCTGTGTGCACCCAATAGGCTTGGAATTATTCTGAAACTCACCTCTTCCAGTGTAGTGATTACTCTCAATATATGGAAATATCTACACAGGTATCTTCTTTGTTATAGTAATCTGTTTAAATTAAAATATTCCTTGTTTTGTGTCTGAAATGTGTGAACATTATATTTGTTATTTATCTACTCATCTTATGATAACCGTCGAGACAAGAAGGTTTTTGTTAAGATAACTGAACAACTTGTGTTTGTAAAATTAATATTTCAATAGCAGCATTGTGTTCCATTCTCTGAATACAGTTGGTTTTAAAATTTGCAAGTTATGTGATAAGTAAATTTGTTTATGTTTCCAATTTGGCAATTTAAATTTTTTACACCAAATTTAAATGCATCAACTTTGCAAAGAAATAAACCGGTAAATGCAGTTCTTGTGAATTAAAGTTTTTATAATATGGTGATATTTTACTGTGATGTTGTAATATTCGTAAAGCAAATGGAATTACGGTTATGTTCTAACTCCAACGGAAAAAGGAACATAGAAGGGAATGCGTAGCTTTAGTATAGAAAGTTAAGACCAGAGAATAAGATCATGTTAAATGTTTAAGGAGAGTATTTATTTAACAATTCCAACAGAAGTAACATGCAATAGAGTTGTTCTAGTTATAAGGCTAATAGAAGTAGAGAACAATGTAAAGGCTATTGTNCAACAGAAGTAACATGCAATAGAGTTGTTCTAGTTATAAGGCTAATAGAAGTAGAGAACAATGTAAAGGCTATTGTTAAAATAGAGTGAACATAGTTTAGTTAGAACTCACTCCGGACAATCTGCCCAGATCTCCACCGGCTCCTCGTCAGGCAGCCGATCAATTCCTTGGACACTCGCCGACTGCACCAATCTCCTCCCTCTCATTCCAGTCCACACTTCCCGCCCCACCCGTGTGCGTGTTGTAATGATTTCTGATTAACTGCCGCTGTGTAGTGGAGGCGGAGTATGCTTGTAGCTTGTGGAATGTAGTATGGAATGTCCTGATANTCTGATTAACTGCCGCTGTGTAGTGGAGGCGGAGTATGCTTGTAGCTTGTGGAATGTAGTATGGAATGTCCTGATATCTGCTGAACTTATATTTTCTCTTGTTCTCTGCATTTTATTATTGATGTTTAAAGATTCCATTCCGGATCGCTTTTGTGGGTATTTAGTGTTGTATACTTGCCTGTGGCCTCCTGTTGCTACAAGTTATGCATAACGGAGGCATGTATAACAGTATGTAATATATATAGAAAGAATTATTCTCTTGTAATAATAAGCATTAAGTATTTATTTTATTCATGTGAAATATTGTGAGAAATGTTTGCTTTTCAAATACTATTTTAGTCTAAACTTAAGGAGAGAAATTTGTAATTTTTATTTCCTTGTCAGTGCTTTTGACACATTTTGTGAAAAGTTGTATAAATTTGAAAATACTTATAGTATATGTGTGTCATTAATGTATAAATTTTAAGAATATTCATTNTGTATAAATTTGAAAATACTTATAGTATATGTGTGTCATTAATGTATAAATTTTAAGAATATTCATTGTATGTATGTGATTCCTTAATGTATTAATTTAATGTACCAATTGCTCTTTAGATGTTTTAAAAGTATGATGATCCAAAGAAATAAAAATAAATTTAGTGTTATTACTGTTTTAATATCATTTTATGTTAGTTATCCGATATATGTGATTCGTGTTCTATCCCAGACACTCGACAAGTTATGATAAAATATTTTCCCGTCCATAGAGTCCCAGCAGCTGTTAAAGTGCAGGGAAGAAGAGTGNCACTCGACAAGTTATGATAAAATATTTTCCCGTCCATAGAGTCCCAGCAGCTGTTAAAGTGCAGGGAAGAAGAGTGTACTGGATGTTCTCTGGACCCAACATCCGTTCTGTCCATTCCACACTCGCATGGAGGAATCCTGGCGTTAGTTGGCGAACCCAATTGTAGAAAACCATCTTCTGATCTGAAATAGTTGAAACATTTCGAGATACGGCTTTATTACATTATTTTATGTAATGTAATAAAATTAATTAAATATCTCAGATTCAGATTTTAAAAAAGATCATCCTATCCATAAAAGTAATATCCCTAGAAACAGTTACAATAGAACCGTTACTGTAGCGAATAAGCAATAATGACTTTCACCATAGTAAATTGGGTGCGTATTTCTGTGTCGATATGCTGATAGCCACTATGTAATTTTTTTCCCGTTTTGATATCGAAAATTAAAGCATCAGTAGTTCTTTCTTGGAATGCATTATAGTAGCAGTTTGGGGTCGAAGATATTGGGTGCCTGAGTCCATAGTACAAAGACTAGTCGTTGTTTAAGCTCATATCTAAAACAGAGTGATATCAGATGCGTACCAAAGAACTAGGATTAATTTTTTTTCACCACATCTTCTATAGTTTTCTATAGTCGCCTACCTGCAAGTCAGTGGGTGATGAATAAAAACAGTCCTATTCTTGTGCGGTACAGGTCTGTTGTGATGAGGCTGCCACAGGGATAGTCCATATCATGGTGAAAAATAGATGCCAACGATTCTGAAATATTACTTTCAAAACATAAAAAATGTGGTATATTTATCTTTGTATATATATAATTCCTCTACGAACCAACAGTCTAATGTATGGGTTACAGGACACATTTATTGAAACGTTCACTGGATAAATGCAAGAAACACTTGAATACATTTGTAGGTAAATAACTAGATGCAAGATTACTACATAAGCCTCCCCACCAAACGAAAACAATATTAATGTCAAGTGATTGTATGTTCATGATAAATTTTGGCTCTAGAAAGCTGAGAAAGATTGGAGTATTTAGCCGCCAACAGACTCTATCATGCGATGTTATGCCAACGTGTCTCATCAATATTGAGCTGATACAGATTCAAAATACAATATATTAATATTTCGAGAAATGTTTTTTATTTGATCTGTCAATTTTCTCCAGTGTTTTGTCATTACACAGTGGAGAAGGTATTTTCAAAATAAAATGAAAAACGGCAGAACAAATTTATTCCCCAAAAAAAGGCAAAATTGTAATATTTAAACAGTTACCTTTTAATCATTTTCACATATGTGTTTATAACTGTAACCTCACCTATGCATTCAAGTTTACGAATCATTATTAAGATATTAACACTTAACAGTAGANATTACGAATCATTACTAAGTTATTAACACTTAACAGTAGAATGTACAACACAATATCTGTCCCTGAGTCGCAAGGAAAGGTGATACCTTCATAGTTACTGGTCTGTACGCTAGCCCCCTACTCATTTGAGAGTCACTGATAAAGGCTATTAGCCTGCGAAGGTTGTCCCCTACCCAGCTTCCCGTAACATACCCAGTAAATACTTTGACTAAACGCCAGCGTGTATTAACGTCTTGCTGAGGATGGCGAGAGTCACGAATTGGTAAAAGGAAGGGAGAGATACTTGGCTGTTTGTTTTCTGCTCGACATATTTATGTGGCAACATTTCACACATCACTTGCACCTTAAAAACGTAATTCACAAATTTTTAAATACCTATTTGTTTCCCATGGAACAACACGCTTCGCGGTGCCTTATGGAACAACGCCAATGCAAATGCGATCTTCTTTCTTTTAAATTTCGTTCCAAGCGTTCCCAAATTCCCGAAGTCACAGTAAATACGAAGCAATTCCGTATTTCCTAAGTATGGAGTTCAGTTTGATTTTGTTCGGTACGGACGGCGTCGACGTGTATTATTGCGTATATAACTAATATTTTCCGGCTATTTACGAAATATTTTAACAGTGATGGCAGCGAATTTTAAACTACCGTTATTTTTATTGCAATTGATTTGGAATTGCTTTGCAAACTATTCTATGCGAGAGAAGTTTCATTCCAAGTTTATTTTACCTTGCAAAAATAAAGATTTGTCACTGCCAATATTTGAGTGAAGTAGAGTGTAGAGCTTTGAGCGGCACTTAACAACGAGATCTTGAGAGCTGACGAGGGTGAAACGAGGGATGAAATGGCTGGGGAAATGGGATATCCCTCAGAAAACCCGCCTACCAGCGGCGTCGCCATGAGCCTCCGTGAGCTTCCCTCCCGGGAATCGAACCCGGTTCGCTCAGGTGGAAGGCGAGAAGTCTGACCACTGCAGCCCCCTAGGAGAGAATAGGGACTTAAAAATAGGGATCTATTTCCGTGACACGCAGCGAAAAGGAAAACAATTACTTTAAAACTTCTATCGTCAAAGCGGAATGTGGTAACAGAACACTCAGAGCTTTTAGCAGAATTAATGGCATATTCTATTTCAAACATAAGCTTCACAGTTTTATAATTAAAGGGCGATATCAGCAATCAGAGACAGCACAAGGCAATTCCATTCTGGAAATGATTTTACCGGATTCTGGGTGACACGCGATGACTTCCTGTGTGTTGGCTCACATCCCGTCAATTCGTCTAAAGGACACGATGTGAGAAGACTGAACAGTTTGTTTGCTGTTGAATTTGCAGAAGGGTAAAATACAATATATATTTGCTATAGTTGATTATTGCATTATTGAAACGATGTCTTATACTATCTTGCAATTCATGCTTACAGGGCTGTACTTCGAATTACAGTGAAAGAGTGATTGAGCGAGTAAGTGAAAGATGAGATTTGGGTGGCTCTTAACACCGAGGTCGTGAGAGCCGATAAGGGGGAATGAGGTTAGTATGGAGCAGTGTCGGAATTAAAGGGCTAAGGAAAAGGGCGTTCCCCGAGAAAACCCGCCGAACAATAGTATCGTCCGGCACTATTCCCACTTGCAAATGTCCGGTGACCCAGCGGGGGATTGGGCCCGGTTCACTTTGGTGGGAGGTGAGCAGGCTAACCGCTCAGCAACCGTGGCACAGAGAAAAAAATATATAACTTAGTCTCACGATTATCATATTTGAGGCCACAATGTGTTCGACCATTTCCGATGTTAATACGTAGGAAGCTAATCCTGTATATAAACTTAAAATAATTTCATATACAAGCAAAATTCACTGTAGTGTAATCACCAAAGAAAAGTTTAAATAGCGCAAAATAATTTCGAGAAATAAATAACACCTCATAATGCGGCACACAGATTTCAAGAAGTGAACTGAGATAACAAATTCTTAGTCCTCATCACTTAACGAAGACTCAGTCTGTCTGAGTAATTCAAGTAACGCTATAACAATTCATGTTTTCTAATGCTTTATTATATTGTTTGCAAATAGCTCGATGCTTAAAATTGTATATATTACTTTCATGTAGTAAGCAATGGTTCATTTGAAATAGCTTGAAGTAGCTCTCTGAGAGTAGACGTGCCCATATTCGCATTGTCTTCAAGTTGTACATTAGCAAGTTGTGCAAAATATACCGTGCGAGCCGATGAATTGCCGATTTCATATAAAATACATATTTATTTTCCTAGGTCGTCTGTTCGGTAAAAGTTCGCCATATACAAGAATGGATTCCGGATTGTTAATTATAAAGAGATAAAATTAGCACATTTTAAATTCATTGGTTGTGTAGTGTGTGTTACACTGCCAACCGCTTGCATACGATCACGAGACAAACATTTTTAATTCGGCGAAACTAAGTTCTAATATTTAGAAATACTTCACTGTGTGCATATACAGGTAGAACAAGGTTCTTAATAAATTTCTCAGTTCTAGCGAAATTTCTATCATTTAGAAATAAGATTGTCAAACAACGCGGGTAAAAAGAAAAACTTGCTGGATTGTGGGTCTAGGATGAGCCTTATATAAGAAGGGCATCACCCCACTTTAATTCACTATCTTGCCTAGATGAAAATAGGAAATGGGCATCATACTTCCAATCTAGTGTGAACAGTGGTTTTCTTTAATCACTCATTTAACCATAGAAATATAATATAAGTAAGAATAAATGTTGTTAACTTGTGTGTGAAAGCAGCACTGCTGACAACGATTTATCCAAGTCATAGTGTTTGCTGGTGACCAGGTACTGCTAAATTATAATCATGAATGCCAATAATGTTATAAATGTTGAGTTTGTAAGTAGCTCACGTTGTTGTAATGATATTTCTCGCTGTTATCACTACATTCATAGGAATGTAGCTGTATAGTGATATTACTTCTGGTAGGTAAATTAAACTATTGCCCACTATGATCAACAGTGGAAGTTTTTGTCTTTTACCAGATATTTTTTTTTGTCATATCCATTAAATAAACTCACTTTTAAATATTCTTCTTGCAATAATTATACACCCCACAGCTGTAAAATTACATTATTTATTAGATTTGCCAAAGTAATTTATGTTTCAAATAAACGATTGGATTTTTCTAATAATATGAATATACGTTGAACATATAGATTTACGAACGATTTAAAACATAATAAGTTATAAGATGATGTAAATTGTAGAAAACTCATAAGTACACCAGGTGCATGTCTGCAGGATGCATTTAGTTTCTGACCGCGTGAAATGTTAAGAAAAAGTAATTACTTGCTAAACGCAGGGTCTCACCCGCAATGGTGAATTTTCCCATTTGTGTGCTATAACTTCATTTTCAGTTGAATAAATAAAGATATATTACAGCGTGTTAAAATTTTTACAAATGCCTTAAAATGTTCTCGCTGCATTTTGTCCACGGGTAATCTGATAATGGTGAAACTACAAGAATCTTCTAATCATATGAAATGATGCCACACTAATTACGTGATAATTACTTTCCAAAAGTTCAGAACATACCTTATTTCTGCAGCGCAGAGTATATTACGANTCGCTGCATTTTGTCCACGGGTAATCTGATAATGGTGAAACTACAAGAATCTTCTAATCATATGAAATGATGCCACACTAATTACGTGATAATTACTTTCCAAAAGTTCAGAACATACCTTATTTCTGCAGCGCAGAGTATATTACGAAAGAGGCGTAGATGAAGTTTCAAAATTAGCGTCTATAAAATCCGAAATAAGCTAGAAACCACTAATTCCATATGGCGTGTGAGACTGAGCCGTAAGTGAGCCAGTAAGTAATAATTACTATGGCACTGGACGTCTGAGATTCACGATCGGACACCTCAAATGTGGCTATTAAAATAATGGATCACAAAAGTGGATATGGGCAAGAGTATTTTGAAATACGACTAGTCACAAATCCTTTTCACAAAACACCGTTGTGTCCTTCGTTATAATAATCATAGCATTATTTTTCATTTGTAAATTTCTTCAACTTTTCAATATAACATTAAGTTACGTTGCATCTTATGTATCGCAATAAAAGACGAAAATTTCCTCCTGTGAAACGATCGTGTAACATGCACAATAAACCATAAAAATAATTTTTTTTTATTAAGAATACTGCTATCATTACGATACAGTTTCCTGTTCACCGGTGACCACTAGAAACACCAAAAATGCAAGGTTAAATGGTTTGTACGGTAGACATTAATTATGTTTTTTAGTTTATGATGTTTCAATTTGTTTTTAGTCTATTTCCATGTTTCTGATCCACTTTTGTTGTGGGCCTATTGCTGGAAGAGCGATTNTGTTTCAATTTGTTTTTAGTCTATTTCCATGTTTCTGATCCACTTTTGTTGTGGGCCTATTGCTGGAAGAGCGATTTAGACTGTAATAAAAAAGCTGTGTTCCAATGTCGGAAATAAAGCAGAAGTATTAATAATTAAATATTAGCTACTCTTAAAAATAATGAGCGAATTTCCCGACCACTGCATGATATTGATACGACCATATCTGAAACATAAAGGAGAGACTCAGTNAAAATAATGAGCGAATTTCCCGACCACTGCATGATATTGATACGACCATATCTGAAACATAAAGGAGAGACTCAGTGCAAAATACACTTCAAATATATGACGTGTAAAATTTCTGCCTGCGCAGTCCAAGTGCTTTCATTAATGAATGTAATAACAATGGGGCACGTGCAGAGGCTCAGGGGGGTTTATATGACGCCTTCATAATGTGTCATGAGGGACAGACTCTCAGAAGGAATAATAAACCCACAGTCCGCAGCAGCTAGCAACATGTAACTGGCAACACTGAGCTGCAAGTCTGCGCCATCCGCCAGTGTCTGTCCATGTTTGTTAGGATGTTATGTTTTCATCCATGNGCAACACTGAGCTGCAAGTCTGCGCCATCCGCCAGTGTCTGTCCATGTTTGTTAGGATGTTATGTTTTCATCCATGTCCGTGCTTGTATCACTGACGCAGAAGAAGTAATTGGCCATACAATGAAAATACTACAAATTACTGATATATTTAANTCCGTGCTTGTATCACTGACGCAGAAGAAGTAATTGGCCATACAATGAAAATACTACAAATTACTGATATATTTAAAAGAAAATCGAGATGTATTGAAAATTACGACAATGGGATAATTCGTAATTAGTTGAGAAGTGATGTAATTATTTGTGAGTCTGTACAGTGAAGATACGTGTGTTTTCTAATTTATTCAGACAGAGCTTTCAGTACAAATTTGAAAAGTGATGATATGATTATTCGTGATCGTGAATCTACATTATCGTGTAGTGAAGATAGGAACGCTGTCTTTTAAGAGATCCTAAGTCAGATTCAACCAGCACAAAAATATCTGGAACTTAAAGTNGTGAAGATAGGAACGCTGTCTTTTAAGAGATCCTAAGTCAGATTCAACCAGCACAAAAATATCTGGAACTTAAAGACGTTTACTGTAAATGATAACAGCACAACAACTTTCTCCAAACCTTAAATATACAGTATAAAATTAGTATATGTGGTTGTTCGTTCGTATAAAACAGAAGTGGACAGGCAGCCCTGGCTTCATCGGNTAAATATACAGTATAAAAATAGTATATGTGGTTGTTCGTTCGTATAAAACAGAAGTGGACAGGCAGCCCTGGCTTCATCGGGATGTTACCTCAGGAACTGTAAAATGTTTTGTTTGTTTGCGAGGTAAGTTGACACGACCTTCATGATTTTTGGAATTTCCAGTTGAAAAAAAAAACAGAACTTTTCATGTCATGAAAGTAGTGTCTCTTTTAAAGGTTCCGANGTGAAGATAGGAACGCTGTCTTTTAAGAGATCCTAAGTCAGATTCAACCAGCACAAAAATATCTGGAACTTAAAGTCGTTTACTGTAAATGATAACAGCACAACAACTTTCTCCAAACCTTAAATATACAGTATAAAAATAGTATATGTGGTTGTTCGTTCGTATAAAACAGAAGTGGACAGGCAGCCCTGGCTTCATCGGGATGTTACCTCAGGAACTGTAAAATGTTTTGTCTGCGAGGTAANTACACGACCTTCATGATTTTTGGAATTTCCAGTTGAAAAAAAAAAACAGAACTTTTCATGTCATGAAAGTAGTGTCTCTTTTAAAGGTTCCGACAGAAGTTTATTTTGCTTACAATCAAACGCCAGCTGTGGGTAGGTTAACTGCCAAAGTTAAAAATGAAATGGAAAAAGCTAAAAAAAATCTTACTAACATTATTCCAAGTATTGTACAACCAATTGCTCGTGGTCTTGTTTTAACAGGCTAACTAGAAAAAGTGGATAAGTTGTATGAATTATCCGATTTAACATATGTTGCTCAAGTGGCATGGTTGGCATTTCCATAATATCCAAAATGAAATACTTCAAATATTGGTTTCAGCAGCAAATCGCAATTTGAATAAAACGTAAGTACTGCTCTTATTGTGGACGAGACAACCGATAATTCGAAAAACTAAGAAGTCTCAATTACCTTGTGATATGTCAGTGGTGATTTTATTGTACATGATGTCTATAAAATTGCTATCAATCTTTGTTATTTCATAACCGATTTTTCTGTGAAACGGGAGGTGATCATGAATGAGCGTTTCATGGTTGTGACTCCGTATTCAAGGACACAATAGTTATGTCGTCAGGGAGATGATTCAAAGACATTGGAAAAAACGAGGAACTACAGATAAAACTATACGTGGGCTTCTCAGGAAGTTTAACACACCAAGTTCGGTTCTTGATGCGGAAAGATGTGCTGACTTGAACCACACATCCCGAGACACTACAGATTCCCAGAGCGACCATCCATAAGATCTTGAAGACGACGTTAGGAAGGAAATCATATCACATTTAAATCCTACAACTTTCATGATGAGATATACCCAGTGCGAGCAGCGACGCGTGCAGATGTAGTTGAATGGATTGAAAATGAGGATTTTTGTGGAACACAACCATATTTATTGAAGAAGCAATGTTTTACACTTGCGGTAAGGATAATTGACACAACAGTCGCACCTGGTCCACTGGAAAAAAAAAACGGGAATTTGTGTCACGGAAAAGCGATTCGTCTAAGGTCAATGTGTGGCTTGGAATGACGAAGACAAAGGTGTGTGGCTTTTTATTTTTTATTGTAATTGTAATGATTAGCGAAATGAAACAGTGCGTATCGCGATTCAATGGCAACTGAACGACCATAGCTTTATTTCTAATAACATTGAGAAAACAATACGACGACATAGAGGTAACAATAGGTGGTGCTAGTTGTTACAGTTTTGATACAAATCATAACACCCACTCTTATCAAAATATTACACACTTTCAATTCCCAAATGTTTTATAAATCTATAATGTTTTACTGAATTTAAACTCTTGGTTAGCATATCCGCTGGCATATCAGCTGTTGGCAAATATTGAATATGCACAATTTTATTCTATATCACGTTTCTGCAAAAGTGGTATCTGACATCAATGTGCTTGGTTTTATTGTAAAAAATAGGATTTGCCGACAACTTCTGTGCACTCTGATTATCATTACATATTGTGATTGTATACATTTTCTCTGTAGTCTCATATTGCAAGTTTCTAAGATATATTGCCTCTTTACAAGCTTCTGAAATTGCTATATATTCAGCTTCTGTGCTAGATAATGCTATTGACTTCTGTTTTTTACATTCCCAAGAGATGACACAACCTGATAACATAAAACAATAACCTGTATATGACTTTCTGTCCATAGTATCATTAGCCCAGTCGGCATCAACAAAACCTTTAACATCACAATCTTTATTCTTACTATATTTTAAACCAAAAGTTCTTGTATGTTTTAAATATTTAAGTATCCTCTTTACATATGACCAATGCTCTCCACCATGAAAATTATTGAACTGACTCAAATATCCTACTGCATAAGCAATATCCGGTCTTGTAAGGACTGCCAGATACATCAAACTACCTATAAGTTGTTGATATGTATTCTGGTTTTGGGCATTATCACATTTAGTAACATAGGAGTATTAACAGTTTTACAATCAACCATATCAAACTTTTGCAAAAGTTGATCGATATAATTTTCTTGGCTTAAAGTAATTACATTATTACTCTTATCAATTTTAACATCCATACCTAGACAACGCTTTACTTGTCCCAAATCTTTTATTTTAAACTGACAATTCAATATTTCTTTTAACTGTAACATTTCTTTTTATCGTTCGAAAAAACAAAGAAATCATCGACATAAAGAGTGACCATTGTCTTACAACCATTTACAACTTTGCTATATAAGCATGGTTCCAGTTTAGATTTCTTGTAACCATTTAGAATCAAATAATTGTCAACTCTCTCATGCCATGTTCTGGAGGATTGTTTGAGGCCATATATAGCCTTTTTCAACTTAAGGACGTTGTTTTTATCATTCTTTGAGCAAACAAAATCGTCTGGTTTTTGCATATATATATATATAGTCTCATTCAATTCTACATTCAGAAAGGCTGTTTTCACATCTAAATGTATTATATCAAGATTTAACTGTACAGAAATTGCAAATAACAATCCGCAATGTGGTGTGCCTCACAACAGGGGAAAACGTTTCTTCATAGTCCACACCATACTTTTGACTATAGCCTTTGGCTACTAATCTAGCACGGTAACGAATCTGGTTTTCACTGTCACACTTTTTCTTTAATACCCACTTGCACTTTACCACTGTTTTACCGTCTTCAGGTTCCACAAGCTCCCAAGCATTGTTATCCTCAAAACACTGCAGCTCCTCTTGTATAGCTTGCGACCAACACTCCTTATCTGGACCCTGTAGTGCATCTTCCACCGACAACTCATCAATAAGTAATCTGTCACTTTCTGTACACATATTTGAGAAACCATATCTATCTGGTTTTTGTCTTTGTCTAGTAGGCAACGCGCGTGATTGTATTGTTTCATCAACTTCAGTGGAACTGTCCGAGTCTGCAGTATCACCCTGCACATAGGTTTCATCATTATTAAATCCTGAAGTACTAGTATACGAGTCATCAGATTGATTGTTGTCCCCTTCTGAATCTGCATTTACTTCGCAAATACAGGTATCAACATTCTCCTTCTCTTTAACTACAGTCAGATTTTCTGTATTCAAATTGTTTTCCATAATAATGACGTCTCTGATGGTTGACACTATCTGAGTTTTAGGGTTGTAAACTCTCTACCCCTTTACTTCCTCTGAATAACCAACTAAGATGCACNCAGACTTCTTGTCTCACTTCGCACGTTTAACTTTGGGGACATGCACCATCACAGTACTACCAAATATCTTCAAATGACTAATATTAGGCTTGCTGTTAGTCCATAACTCGTACGGAGTTTTATTATTTAATCCACCTGCTACCGTTCTATTTTGCAAATAAACAGCAGTATTACTTGCTTCTGCCCAAAATTTCTTCGGTATATCAGTTTCAAACAAAAGGCATCTCGCTTTTTCTATTAAAGTTCTATTCATGCATTCGCATAAACCATTTTGTTCAGGCGTGTAAGGATTTGTTTTTTGATGTATTATTCCCATTTTTTTCAGGTAATCATCCAATTCTTTATTACAGAATTCACGTCCNCCCATTTTTTTCAGGTAATCATCCAATTCTTTATTACAGAATTTACGTTCATTATTACTCCGTAAAATCTTTATCTTCTTTCCCAGAACATTTTCAACTTTAGCTTTGTATTGTTTAAAGCATTCAAAAGTTTCACTTTTATTTTTCAAAAAATTAATGTGTGTCATTCTGCTGTAATCATCGACAAAAAATAGAAAATACCTTGACCCTCCTAGAGAAGCATTCTCCATACGTCCACAAAGATCTGTATGTACTGTATTCAATAATTGAATACTTCTGTCACCCTCATGAGAGAACGGCAAGCGACTTTGCTTCCCCTCACAACATGTGACACAAGACATCTTGCTTATATCTGTATTCTTATCCAATTGCAATCCTTCCACAGCATCCTGCATCTTGTTAAGATAGTTGCTATTAATATGTCCCAGTCTCCTATGCCAGGTTTCGCCGGATTCCATCACAGCAGCTGACAAACACATGGGCATGTTTAGTTTGTATACTCCATTTACTAATGAGGCTGTAGCAACTTTTTCGCCTTTTCTATTATAAATGATACAACTGTCACTCGTGAAGGACACTCCATTGCCATTGCAGATTAATTGACTCACAGATAAGAGATTTGTTGTGATACTTGGAACACACAACACATCTTTGATTGTCACATCAAACTTGCTATCTTCTGTGAAAGTTTTAATTTGCACATCACCGGAACACTCAACAGGCACCTTACTATTGTTAGCTACAATTATTTCTTTAGTGCTCTGTTCGTATGAAACATTTGTAATCCAATGTTTATTCGTTGTTAGGTGCACACTTGCCCCCCGAGTCGACATACCAATCGTTTTGCTAAAACTGCCAGTTAAAAATACAGCACTGAAGGCATTTGTTTGCTTTTGTTCACTGTGCGTATTATATTTCTCTTTATTGGGACATTTATTTTGGAAATGGCCAGTCTGTTTACATCTAAAACATTTGATGATTGATGACTTTGACGTTTGTGAGCCATCTTGTTTATGGTCTTTAACCACAGACTTTTCTTTTTTCTTATGTTGGTATTTACGAAAACTAGCAAATGCACCACTAGTTTCATTCGTTTCAGTTTCCTCCATGTCCAATAATTTAATTTTAATGGCGTCTGATGTTATGTAAATTCCAGAATGTTCTATGGCCATAATCATTGGCGAAAACTTTTCAGGCAATCCCGCCAACAATAATGACCCGATCCATTCGTCATTTATGTTAAAACCAGTTCCAGCTAATTTTTGTCCATTTTCAACTATTTGAGTCACATAGGCAGTCATTGAGATACAATTTTCAAGCCGAATAGAAATTAAATTTCTCAACAGACTTATTCTTCTGGTAAACCCCGAATCGTCGAATAACTGCTTTAGTTTCGTCCATAGCTCCTTTGTAGAAGTAACGTTTTTTATATGAACGTAAATCGAGGGATCAATGGTCAAGATCAATTTTGCTCTGGTTTTAGCATCATCCGTGGCTCCTATTGCTGGTTGATTCGGCTCCTGCTTGATGCATCCTAGCATGCCCTCCAAGACCAGGAAATTCTCTGCCGCAAAACACCATTCACTATAATTCTCGCGTCCTTTCAACTTAGGGACGCTTATCACATAGTTCGAAGCCATTACGCGGTCACACACACACGATACGCACAATTAATAGTCTCCTTCAGCGAATATAATTATACTCAGTACATATCATACCGTACACACTATCGCGAGATTATTATACAATTGTTTACTGGGCCCATAACCTGTAATGATTAGCGAAATGAAACACATCGTATCGCGATTCAATGGCGACTGAACGACCATAGCTTTATGTCTAATAACATAGAGACAACAATACGATGACATAGAGATAACAATAGGTGGCGCTAGTTGTTACAGTTTTGATACAAATCATAACAGTAATAACAATATCAAGAACTGTATATCGTTATATGCTTGAACAATTTCTAGAAGTACAGCTGGTTCAAGATGGTATAATTTATGATGATGGGTTTCAGAACGATGGAACACCATGTCACTATGCAGTCATTGCCCAGAACTAACACAAAATCATGTTCCCAGACCGATGGATTGGGCGGGGTAGTTACAGACCCTGGGCACCATGATCGCCGGATTTAACCCCACTGAATTTCCTTGCCTGGGGATTTGTAAAAGCCCAAGTGTATAGAACGGAAGTAGACAATTTGCTTGTGTTGAGGGATCGTATTTGGCAAGCAGTTGCAGCAGAGACTACACCATGGGTGTCTCAGAATGCATTCCGTGAAGAAGCTGTAAGTTTTGAGCCTTGCAGAGATGCCGATGTTGCACATGTAGAATCCACTTAATCAGTCATACTCTAGTATACAAGCATGTGAAGTCGTAACTGCTTTCGGAGTAAATTAACAATCGCGTTTATGTTGCATGCTGTTATTTTGTTTTGTTTAACTACCCTATCCGAAAATTGATAGTACCTTTATAGNACAATATCTTTTTTGTTGCATGCTGTTATTTTGTTTTGTTTAACTACCCTATCCGAAAATTGATAGTACCTTTATAGACATCCTGTATTTGAAGATTTTATTTGGTTGTAAGAAACATCGTCAATTGCGGGAGACACAATTATTGAAGACATTTTATTACGGCTAGATCTTCCGATACAAAACCGTCGAGGGCAAGGCTATGATGGTGCGAGGAATATGAGCGACCACTTGAAATGCAACCGATCAGTAAATATTCCCAAAGATAAAAGAGCCATTTACAAACATACCTTGAGCTGCTCTTTAAATTTTGCTCTCATAGATACTTCTAGCACTGTAACTGAAGTTTTAAATGTTTTGGAAAATTTACACACTTTCACAAGATTTTTTTTTTTTTTTTTTAACGAATCTGCCTAAAGATCGGAAATTTTTCTCAATAACAAAGAAGACGAAGAGTCACCTATGACAAAAGAAAAACTATACTGAAACATTTGTGCCCTACAAGATGAACTTTGCGATCCAAGTCAGTCATTGAACTCAGTAAATTCTCAGTACGAAACAATACTAGGACTAGGAGTACTTGGCAGTATGAAATCTTAAGAGTCTGTAGAGAATGGACTGTCTGCTCTCTTTGAGATACCAGCAGTGTGTTTTGCCTGGACGTGTTTCAGGTGTTACAAAAAGAACTTGCTAGAAATATGAAAACCTCTGACATTAGCGTAACATTTGACTTGAAGCAAACTGAAAACTTTATAGGGCTTATAAAGGAGAAATATTCACTGTAGTACGGGAGAAAGGTAAGAAACAAAAGGGAAGACCTATATTTATAGCCTCTTAGTATTTCTCTTGTCTGAAAATAACCAAAAGGCTTGCAACAAAATATAAATGCATCATCTCTAGTATAGTATTCAAGACCCGGGCAGTTCTTAAAACAACAATACGTCGCTGTTACCTACAGCATTAAAGATGAAGTAAAATAACGTTTTCAGAATCCATTGGAGTAGCTAAGGTAATTGAAAACGTTCTTTTAAAACCAACGAACATGGAAGTGAAAAATATTACATCTCATGTGCTACGAATTTGCGACATCTTCAAGAACGATTTGAATGTTAAACATTTTACGAGGCATTTGGCTATGTTGACAATACTTCCCGAATATACAAAAGTAGATAGTTCTCATGGTTCGTTAGATTCTATAAAAAAAAAAGTGTATCCCAATCCCGTCGGCAATAACTGAAATAACTTNGAACTGAAATAATTTTCTCCGCTCTACGGTGGCAACTGGAAACAGCTACGTTAGAAAATGCCTCAAGAACGCCTTTATCGCATGACTGTACAGGGTGGGTGCACATCGGGATTTGGCAAAATACATTTCCAACACTGATATTGTCAACAATTGCATTTCTACCAAAGAATCAAGAAATTTGATTTTTGGCCACATCATATGTAATGTGCATAATTCATCTAACTATGACTTTCGATGTAAATTTGTCAAAAAGAACTTGAATAATACTTTGAAAAACCATTTTTATTCTAACCTTTAGACACTTTGAGTTGAATGGTGAAATTTTTCTAGAATAAGATGATATAAAGTTTGTTTCTAAACGATATGAATTGTCACATTAAACTAAAACTAATTGTTTATCTGTTATGTAAGTTCAGGGTAAGCCTTAATATTAAAAATATTATTATGAATTCTTTCTGATATAGTAGTGCTTGTTGGTGTTAATTAAAATTTAAAAGATATGCAAATACATAGAGAGTGTTTTTAAAATATAAATATAGAATATTAACCCCCTAACGACGAACACCTTTCACCGCCCTTGTGTATGTAGACATGCAAATCAACACAGTTGAATAATAAGTAAACTCAACATATTAATTTCTTTTCAGGAAACAAGAACATCAGTTATAATGAAGCTCATCATTAGTTTAGCAATCATTTTTTGCTCTACATTTGCTGCACTCCCAACGGAAATGATAATCGAACCGATGTTCAGAGAACGAATGTTCCTTCTCACGGAAGCCAGTACACATCTGCGTGAGTTAATGGGACCAAAATACACACTTATGGTAGTTTTATCTACTAAAACGTCTTCTCTAAGTGAATATATCATCAGAAATTTGCAATCGCAAATGACGAGTACACTGTACATTTCAAGATCAACTAATTTCGCAAACGACACATCACAGCTTCTCTTTCCGCAAGATAATGAAGTCCTACAAACTGGAAGTATTGGCTTCGTCATTTCTGCAAAGGACGATGGTGAAGATGTATTCTTTAATTATTTGTTGGAACTATCAAAGAAGAAAGTTTGGAACACACGAGCTTTCTTCATTTTATTGTCAATTGGACGTGTGAATATAGATAATACATATGCCAAGAGGATCCTCAGATACTGTTGGGAACAATTTGAAATCTTGAATGTTGTGTTGCTGTGTATTCGGTCTGGCAAAGTAAGTATGGCACTTGATATAATAACATACAATCCTTTTTCAAATGGTAATAGATTAAAAAGAACATCTTGGCATAGCACGAGCAAAGTAATACAGCATGATGCGTTTTCAAAAGTTCACAACTATCCAGCAACAGTTTATTTCTATATTGCGGAACCATTCACTTTTAAAAAAGTAGACAAAAATGGAAATATTTTCTCCAGTGGCCCAATGTTCGAAATTATTAAGATTATTTTACACCAGATGAATTTAGACCTCATTGATATAAGGTGGAGAGTAAACATTTCACACAAAGAACCTGATATTACTTTCGGTATGTTCTACGCCACAAACTTCTGGCTCGATAACATGACATACCCTTTCTATTTTGATAGGGTTGTTCTCTTTGTGCCAAAGGCCATGCAGATACCAGCGTGGATGAATCTCCTCCACCCATTCTCTTCAGACACGTGGATAGCTTACATCTTGATGTTTGGCTTTCTGGTTCTGATTAGCAGGTTTATTGCGAGGTTTGCGGTTCACACTACACCGGGACAGTTCCGCTTCTTAGAGGTCTTGCGTATGTTTCTTTTGGGTCACTCCAATTTTATTTATCAGCGTACACCTTTGAGATTTTTCCTGCTGTGTGTCGTAATATTTAACCTTATAATGAACAATGCATACACCGGTTTGTTAACCAGTTATTTAACAGTACCCCGCTATTTCCCTGAACTGAAAACATTGGATGACTTAGAAAGAAACAATATCTTAATTGCATATGTAATAAGCTTAGACTCTTTTAACTCAGAAACTGTAAATTACATTCAACAGTTTATTTATAATATTGACTTATCTGACGAAAACACAATTAAATTATTCCGTAACGCTGTGATCATGGATGATTTTACTACCGCTATAACAAACGTTGTATTTCACAGGAATCTCAGTATTGCATCTGTTTACTTTAAGGCCCAACACGCATTAGATTTTGATTTCAATGAAACATATCATTCCAAAATCATTCTAATGAAGTTAAATTTCATTTTACCAATGGTCCTTTTAACGCGTAAAAACCTGCCATATAAAGACAAATTTAATAGGTTTCTATGCTCTTTAAAGGAATCAGGAATATTGGACAGACTACTCTTTGCTCAAATGGAAGATAAACATGTGATTGTCAACGATAAAATTAAACTGAACCTCGGAAACCTGCAAAGTATCTTCTTTATTCTCTTGATTGGTATTTTTTTCAGCACTTTAATTTTTCTTCTAGAGTTTTTCTTGAAATTCTTTATTTGGTAAGGAATTGATATGTTTAGAAACTAGTGTTGCTATACGCAGATTGAAGATGTGTGTTATTTATGATAGCTAATACGCTCTAAATCGATCTTAGATGCAAACTGTGCCGTGTGTTAAGCTTTGGTCTTAAAANCTGCAAACTATGCCGTGTGTTAAGCTTTGGTCTTAAAAAAAGTACAAAACTCAGGTGATATAAGTTTTGCAATGTTAAACAATATCCGTTATACTTTTGCAGGTTCTTCACCTTTTTCTACATTGCTGTTCCTATTAGGATGATACACTGAAAGTTTCTAGGTACCCACTGATTCCCACTGACATATGATTAAGATAATCACTGCACTGCTGAACTTGTTGGGGTAGAAAATTCGTCAAACCGCCATTCTTATTTTATGTTTTAAAACACGTTAAATAACTCGTGCAGATGATGATATAAACAAAAAAAATCGTTGTATTGTTTCTCGTCGTATTCTTTCGTATTTGTATTTGTGATTTTGAGAAAAGGATTTTATGAGATGAATCATTGTGAATATAAAATCTGTTGAGAGAGACTGGTTTTACATAATAGTAATTTATAACTGAGAAGTTTTAAAATTTAACTACGAGGGACTTGCACTTCAAAGAAAAAATCCTTGTACTCTTCGGCCAACCTATGGGCGATTTGACTGACTCTTTTTCTTAAAACATTTATAATTCCTAACGTTTCTTGACACCATCAGCTCCATAACTTAAGAACTCTACTCAAGGTTGTGAATTCGCTAACAGCATTCTTCTTAGAACTTCCTACGGGTTACGTCTGGACAACCAAAGGTACAGTTGAAAGGAGCGTGCGAGAACAGCTCTTATATATTATACCTGTGCATATTAGTTAACCTTTCTTTTAACATGGAACCACTTTGCTTGGAAAAATAATCGTGTTTGAAATTGCATTTTACTGGTGGTTTAGTAAATTTTATAATTCGTTTTTATCCTCATAATGAAAAAGAAGTAATATGGNGAAATTGCATTTTACTGGTGGTTTAGTAAATTTTATAATTCGTTTTTATCCTCATAATGAAAAAGAAGTAATATGGTCATTCAGCAGTTGTAGCAACTTACAAAAGGTTTGTGTGTATTCTCTATTGATGCCAATTATTTTAGGCGGAAGCCAATGTTTACATAACATAATTCTTTCTCGCAACATAGTAACTATTTTTTTTTTTTTTCAAAAAATTCATAATTTTAACCGTGCAACTATTTTTGACCACATTAAAATTAAATACTTAAATATTTGCTAACACATATGATGAGTCTTAACAGTTAAAAGATATGGTTTTGCAATAATAAGTATCGCCACTCATAACGCAAAGCTAAATCGGGGAAAACTCATTTTATAGCACAAATTCACCGCCAGCATTCCGCTAATCTTGAACAGCTTTTTGCAAAACTATTATACATTTTTACACTGGTGTTTGAGTGGAATATTTATACTGAGTTAGCGTGAACTTCTTTCGCGCGAAGTCAGTGTGTTCTTTCTACACCTGACATGCTAGTCCTTCGTCAGTGCCTTCAAGGCTCACCTTGCCTGTCGATGAGTTACAATGCCTTCCACATTTGACAGTGCACCCCACAACGTACAGACACGAGCTGAAGCAGCATGGCAAGGTGCCTGAGAACACTCCCCGTGTGTGTACTTGGCCAGCTGGATGTCCTTGGGCATGATGGTGACTCTCTTGGCGTGAATGGCGCAGAGGTTGGCGTCCTCAGACAGCCCCACCAGGGACACTAGTAATTTTTACACTCATTATAGCCATGCATTTACCGATTAATTATCTTTATTACGCCAAATGGTATTCTGTAACTCAATACGTCGACATGGCGGTCTTTTGAGTGCTTAGTGACTGTCTTTATATAAGACAGGTCAACAAGGTGTTTATATGAACAAATTTGGGAAGAAAATTACCGACGTATTGAAGTTAATTCTAGCAAACTCGTCCCACAGAAATAGAAACGTTTTAAAATGCCCCATAAATGAGAAACTTTCCGCTTATACGCACAATTCAATAGCGTCTATAATATATATTTAAGTAGTAGTATTTGTAATTCGCTAGTTATATTCTCGCTTTAACGTAACCACGAAATAGCAGATCCGGAGAAGGGTTTATTTGAGAACACATCGCACTGCCTTGCCAAATGTACATCTTTGAAAAAAGAAATCAATAAAGATATGGCTGGCAGAATTACACATAAAGATGCTTACGAGTAACCATCGTTATGGCTTCTTTATAATGAAGACAATCACGTTGACTAAGTTAGAGAATAGAGGTCCAGGTAGACCTCACTCGCTTTCCGCAGCGCTATCACCGCCGATTTCTGGAAGTGCAGGTCCACCTTGAAGTCCTGGGGCGATCTGCCTCACCAGGCGCTGGAAGGACAGCTTCCGGTCCAGAATTCGGGTCCTTTTCTGGAAGCACCTGATCTCTCTCAGGGTGACGGAAATCGGCTTTTGACGGGCAGAAAAACAAGCCATATCGACTCAGTAACTTCTGACAACCACGCACGGATGGTGGAAAGTTACGGGGCTGGTTTCTCGCGTAGCGTAGCCACGTGCGCCTCTTACAATCTGCTGGATTCATGTCGGGCGAGACGCACAGTGGAGGCTGCAATGTAGCCAGAGCCTTGGCGTTTAGCAGTGGCGGGGCTCTGTTTGTGGGACACACTTCCCCAAGCCCAGAAAACCACATTATTCGCGCATGCCCAATAATGATTTTCGACATCGAAAAATGCCCCATATTGGCAGGGCTGCCGGTCGGCGAGTCAGTTGCAAGGCACAGATTGGCAAACGGCGTTCTAACTATTTGCTGGTCGGTGACGCCTTTTTGATGGCGTCTGCGACTGGAGTGAGAGAGTGAAGAGATTTGGTCGGCGCTTAACATCGAGGTCTAGAGAGCCGATGAGGGCGAAGTGAGGTAAATATGGAGCAGCGCCGGAATGAAGGGGTGGGGAAAACTGGACATCCCCGAGGAAACCCTCCAAACCATCGGATTCGTCCGACACGGTTCCCAGTTGCGAAAATCCTGAGTGACCCGGCCCGGGGATTGAACCTGGTTCACCTTGGTGGGATGCGAGCAGTCTAACCGCTCATTCACTGTGGCCCCCTGTGCGGCTCGAGTTCCGGTATATGCAATTGTTTAACCATATTATTCTTAAGTAATCTGTGTTAAAGTCATGATTAGCTTCAACTATGAGAGTTGGATGTTAGTTGGGTTTGTCACACGTTCAATACATCAGCGGTGTACTTGTGTGTAGAGAACATATTTTACTTGGTTTATAAATAAAGTGGACCAGAAAACGCTATATAATTTAAAGTTTACACGAAATGTGAAATTAACAATATCCCGTTCATTGAAATATTTAACTTCCAGCAGACAGGGAGTAATCTTTTCAAGTTAACGCTTGACACGGAGGAGATTGCTCTTACTGGAAGATAAAACCATTTGGTTACTACATGTCATGTCACTTGGCAAGAAGTGTTGAGTAAATTCTCGTCTTGAGTAGTTAAAAATACATGTTATACAAACACCACAATGTACAGGTTGTATCAAAAAAGTTGGGCGCTGATTAAAGGATAGGTAGTTCGTAAAATGTGAAGGGAAAATGTTAGTATACAAATGGCTGATTCAGCTTCCCTTCCACGTAATCACCCTACAGACCTAGGGAGTCTTGCTATGGCGGGCAGAGTACACATGCCAGGTCCACTGTCCGGAGTGTGTGACGTGCTACTAGAAGTGTTCAAAATGTTCACCATGGCCGTCTAAACAGCGCTGCAGACGTGTTTCAGTGCATGACTACACCCTTACAAATACGTCGTGGTTGGCGTTACTATTTTTGAGTGCGTCCACAAGAAGTTGCAATAGTATTTCTACAGTGGCAACAGGGGTGCTGCATACCAACGCTTTGACACGCCTTCGTAGGCATAGCCTGTTCACAGTGAAGTGAGCACTTTTGAGACCCTAGTTACTTTTTCCTTTCNCTTACAAATACGTCGTGGTTGGCGTTACTATTTTTGAGTGCGTCCACAAGAAGTTGCAATAGTATTTCTACAGTGTCAACAGGAGTGCTGCATACCAACGCTTTGACACGCCTTCGTAGGCATAGCCTGTTCACGGTGAAGTGAGCACTTTTGAGACCCTAGTTACTTTTTCCTTTCTGCCTGGTTTTATCCTTTAACAACCCTTTTAAATAAAATTTCCAAGTAAGTAAACTACACATTGTGTATAATCCCTCGCACTCGAAAGTAACCGTATAAGGCTAAAATAAAATATATTGGTTGGCTATTTTTTCCAAATGAGAGGGCTTTCAAAAGTGCTCACTGTACTGTAAATAGGCTATAGAAATCGCCTGTTCGTAAATGTTTCCGCGTACATTCGCCTCGCACCTGCACGTTTACAGTTAGCGCGCCCATACATTAGGGTCATGCCCGTCTTTTCTGCATACGTGTATTTAATTTCAGTGCATATGCTACATGTCAGGCGATAGAACACTGTGAAAACCCAACCGTACTGGCCGGCACACTTCTGCTGCGTAAGTCTGCATCGCCTGCATCCGGCATGTAGACTCAATCCGCTGTAGCAAGACACAATAGATTCTGAGGGTGATTACACCAAAGGAAAGCTGAATCGGACATTTGCTTATTAACATTTTTTAAATCGCATATTACGTACTATCCATCCTTTAAGCAGCGCCTATCATTTTATGATACAACCTGTAAATCGTCAGCGTTTTTTTGACACACTTACCAATAATATCAATCAGACATATTGTGGCATGCCATAGAGTAATGCTGTTTTCCCGACAACAGTTAGTGTCTTTCGAAAAAAAAAAAATTATATCTCTTTTTATTTTCTCGCCCATCTTCAATTATACATTTTCTTAAGTAAAAGTATGTAAAAAATCGATATAGACTATTCACCGTAAAATGTGCAGTTTTGAAGATCTAGTTACTTTATTATTTCAGCATTTGTTATACTTTAACCACTTTTCAAATAAACATTTATATACAAGTAATAAACACAGTGTGTATATACCACCGCGCTCGGAAGTTAACGTCTAATGCAAAAACAATATATATTTATTGTATATTATACCAAATGTGCTCACTTTACCGTGAATAGCTTGCACAAGTATTAAAAAGGAACAGGGCGTTATCAACTGAATCCTAAATTCTTAGAGCTGTAAAACAGTGCCAGCTAGAATATCCATTAATTAATTTCGATACAGTGGGAATTTCCTGCGTGTTTTGTTAAGTATCCTATAACAATTTTTTCAAAGGGATATTCTTTATAAACACTTTTGGCATCTTTAAACCAATTACATAAAAGGGTTTACAGTCTTCTCTTTTAGTCACAATATGAATCTAAGTGTCGATGTGATCTACAGTTTTTAGCCATGCACTGAAACAGAGGCAGTCAAAGTAGATGGACTGCTAACACTTGTAAACTATTGAAATAGCCTTGAGAACCATAATAAGATAAGTAATGTGTATTATAGTGTCGTTGAAGGAATTAACTTATTAAATTGTAAAATGTCACAAGATGTA
>NQII01012110.1:0-22849 GCA_002778355.1 Clitarchus hookeri
CTAACTTATGATATATTTTTCTTGATTATGTTTTCCCTAAATACTTGATTAATTCTTTATCTTTCTAACAACCTATCTCCCTGCCTACATAAATATTTACTTACATACATCACTACCTTCATAACTTCCTTCTTACCTAACTACCAAACATCCTACAGATATATGAAAGTACATACCTAACTTTAACTTTATATCTACTTAATTACTTACTTATCTACCTAACTTCCTACATACCTACCTTCATACATACCTACCTTCCTACATACCNTAATTACTTACTTATCTACCTAACTTCCTACATACCTACCTTCATACATACCTACCTTCCTACATACCTACCTTCATGCATACCTACCTTCTTGCATACCTACCTTCCTACATTCCTACCTTCCTACCTACATATTAACATCCTGTATACCTATGAATGTACATACCTAACTATTGAACATCCTATAAACCTATTTAACTAGCTACCTAAATTTCTAAATATCTACTGATGTACCAAACAATCTATCTTGCCCCTCTAATTAGCCACCAAAATTCCTACATAACTTACTTACTATTCATCAACATAGCTAACTACCTACATTACTACCTACCTTCGATTTACCTACCTACAATTATCTACTTACATAATTGCATCATCCTAACCACCTTCTATTCCTAAACTCCCTAGCCTAACCTCCTATAAACCAACTACTAAATATGAAAAATTATTATCATTACCTTTTAAATTATTTATTTAACTTCCAACCTTACCTTACTACCTACATAACTAATTACTTAAGACATTAATTACATATTTTATCTTATACCTTACAGTCATTAATACCTTAACTTTATACCTGCCTAACTACCAACATAACTGCCTTATTTCCTACACACCTGCCCACCTTACTCACTACATACATATATTCCTACCTACCTCCCTTAGTATGTACCTACATGTCAAATAAAAACTTACATTCCTAATTTCATATCTATAGAAATATATAATTATATACATTCCTATTAATATTTATACCTACCTTGCTAAATACCTAACCACCTACATACCTATCTATATATTTTCACAATTATTTAAATATCTTCCTACCTGCGAACCTACCTATTTGCTTATATACCTAGTAAAATAACTTACTATGTACTTACAATTCTACTTACCTAACCAAACACCTATCTGCCTATCCACCCACCTACCAACATTTTAACTACCCACATATATACATACCCACCCACCAATCCAACTACCCATATACCTACACTCCCCAATCCACCTGACTAACTACAAACTCACTTACCTAACGGCATGACTCCATACCTACCTACTTAACTATGTACATCTTTACCTACTCACCTAAATAAATACCTAATTAATGTCCTTCCTACCAACCTTACTACCTTAATTCCTACATTGTTACATGCCTATCTTTCTATATACCTTCTTACCTAACAAATGTACTACATACCCAAATTCCTAATTACCTAAATTTGCACCTACCTACTCAAATACCTACCAACAATTCAACCACTTGCCCATTCAATGGTCATCCACATACATGTACACAAATCTGCATATATACATTAGCTTTTACATGCCTACCTAATTTAACTATATATATATATATAGACTTCCTACTGTAACTACCTACCATAACTACCTACCTTTTCTAACTATGTTACCTTCGTACATACCTAACAACTTTCTTACCTTCACGTCAACCTAACTTCCTACCTACAAACCGACATTTCTTCCTTCATAAATACCTTCCTTCATGTCTAGTTACCCAATTTCCTATCTAAACCACCTATCTACCTACATATCTACTAACCTACCATTAGTAACTACCTTCACTAGCTTATTTAACTTACTTTGTTAACTAACCACCTTAACTACATATATTAACTACCTTACCATACTTAATACCTACCACACTTATTTTCTTCCTTTACACATACCAACATAGCTACCTACCCATCATCTTACATACTGACCTATTTATCTTTCTTCATAACCTTACGATTTACCTGCCAATATAATTACATACCTACATTCGCAAATAAATGCCAATCTACACTACCACCTACCTTCCTACTTACATATCTTCCTACATAGCCACCATCCTATCTATCTTCCTAACTAATGCCCATACCTACATAGCAATGCCCATATCCTAGCTACTTCCAAAGTACCTACTTTCCTACCTACCTCATTTACCTATCTTAACGACCTGCCTTAAAAACATACCTACCATAACTATATACCTATGAACATACCTAGCTGTCTACCCTCCTACTTATCAACCAACCTACCCACCTTTCTACCAACCAACCTACCTACCAACCCGCCCGCCATTCCTACTCATACTAACCCACCAACCTATCTACCCATCTGCCTATGTTTCTACCTACGTACATTTGTTCATACATACCTCTCTTCTTACCTAAACTACCTACCCTACATATCTTCCATAATTACTTACCTTATCAACCTACCTTAATTAAATACTTTTTAACCTACCAAATCTCCTACCTACATTCATTTCTACCTACCAAACTACCCACTTTATTCCCACTAACCATACTACCTACCTAACATCCTACCTACATAATTATCTTACTTCATGATTACCTACCTAAGTATAAACATATATTTATCAAACTACCTAAATAACCAACAAATGTAACCAACCACATATTTACCTGTCTTCGTAGTTAACAAATGACTGAACACAAAAGTACCTACCTACTTCCCTACATACCTACCTACATTCCCACCCAGCAACCTTCCTAATTTACCACAGATCTATGTAACTAAATACCCACCTACAGATCNTATCTATATAACTAAATACCCACCTACAGATCAAAATGCTATAAACCCTCCTACAAACCCACCCACTTATCAACCTATATATCTAGCCACCTACATACATATCTTTCTACCTGCCAAATGCTCATATTTACCAACCTTCTATAACTGCCTACTTACAGTACTAATTACCTGACTTTTTATCTTCTTACCTAACTATCTTCCTATATACATACCTACTTACAAACCCTTCACCCTACTTACCTATATTCTTACCTAGCTACAAAACTACCTTAACTACTAATTTAACATAACGATCTTAACTACCAACCCTAATTTCCTACCTAACTTAGCTTCAAACCTTACTAGCTATCTACTTATCTACATTAACTATCTTCACTCTTACCATAACTACTTACATTAACTAATTAAGTTAACATCATTCCTACCTAACTTCCCAACTTCCTTCCTACCCACCTACCTTCCTATCTAGCTACTATCCTACCTAACTACAAATCATCCTTCCTACCTGACTTTCTATTTATATACCTATTTAAATATTTTCCTATGTGCCTATCTATTTTCTCACATAAATACCTTTCAAAATTACCCACCTAATTTCCAACCTTAACTAGCTTTCTTAACTACCTACATTAACAAAATACTTTAACTACCTAACTTAACTACCATTATTAACATCATACCATCCACCCCAAAAAAATCGCCTAAATACCTACACGCATACCTTCCAACCAAACTACCTAACAACCCAGCCATCATTCACACATACCAACTTACACATACCTACCCAATTGTTACCTAAATACCTATGTAAATACCTTGCTTACAACCTTATGTCATTAGATAAATACATTCACAGCTACCTACATACCTTCTGACCTATATACAAACATTAACTCTTAAATAATTACCTTCCTACACACCTAAGTACCTGTGTAACTACAAACCTAAATATTTAGATTAATTCCTACCTACCTTCCTACATACTTACTTAACTCTCTATTTTCCTAAATATCTATCTTCCTACATAACTATCTTCTTAACATCCTGCCTTCCTACCTGCCTATATACCAACCTTTCTACCTACCTATGTACCTACATACCTAACAATTTATCTTCTTAACTACCTTAGAACATAGCTTCCTAACTACCAACATACATTCCTAACAACCTACCACCTACCCTCCTTATTAGCCATTTAAATTCCTTCAAATTTAACTTCATACCCAACTACTTACTTACCTAACTTCCTACCTTCCTACCTTCCATCTACCCACAAACCTACAATTTACCTATCCACTTACCTAACTCACTAAACAGTCTACCCTAACTTCCTACCTACTTCCCTTAACTTCCTAAGTTACATCCACAACTACCATTCTTAACTTCCCACTATAACTTCCAAAATACTTTAACTGCTTACCATAATTCGTACCCACCTATTGAACTTCATACCTTAACTTCCTATCTAACTACATAACTAAATTCCTTCGTTACATTCACAACCTACCCTAATTGGCTACCATAAATACCTACTTTAACTTATACCTTACATTCATACCTATCTTCTCTTCATAAATTACCTACCAAACACCTATCTATTTACCTTATCACTTACCTAACTTAGTACCTACATATATTTTTTCCTACTTTCCTACTTAACTATTTACATAAATATTTTTCTAATTAACTACATACATAACTGCCTAACTACTTACATGCATACATAACTATATTTATAGCTATCTATTTATCTTCGCAGCTATTCTATTTTCCACCTACCTAACAGCCAACCTACATAGACACCTACCCACTTGCTTACATACCGTACAAAATAGCTAACAATGTACATACAACTCTAGCTAACATAATTCTTAACCTACCCAACCACCTACCTGCCTATGCACCTACCTGCCTACCCACCTACATGCCTACCCACCTACATGCCTACCCACCTACCGGCCTACCCACCTACCTGCCTACCCAACTACCTGCCTACCAACCTACCTACCTACCCTCCTACCTGCCTACCCACCTACAGGCCCACCTACCCACATGCCTACCCACCTACCTGCCCCCCACCTACCAGTCTACCCACCTGCATGCCTACCCAACTACCTGCCTACCCACCTACCTGCCTACCCACCTACCTGCCTACCCACCTACCTGCCTACCCACCTACCTGCCTACCAACCTACCTGCCTACCCACCTACCTGCCTACCCACCTACCTGCCTACCCACCTACCTGCCTACCCACCTACCTGCCTACCCACCTACCTGCCTACCCACCTACCTGCCTACCCACCTACCTGCCTACCCACCTACCTGCCTACCCACCTACCTGCCTACCCACCTACCTGCCTACCCACCTACCTGCCTACCCACCTACCTGCCTACCCACCTACCTGCCTACCCACCTACCTGCCTACCCACCTACCTGCCTACCAACCTACCCACCGAAATAGCTACATCTTTACATATATACATTCCCACTCTCCTACTTTCACATCCAAGAATCCACCTACCCATCTAACTCCCACCCACCCATTCACCTGACTACCTACTTACCTATTTACCTATCAGCCTACTTATGTACCTATATACCTACTTACCAACCTAACTATTTACATAACATCCTTCTTAAAACCTAATTACATTCACTTTTATTAACCTGCATACATTCTTAACTACCCAATTTCCTTTCTAGTGAACTTCCTACCTATGTACTCGAATAACTAACGTTAATTTACCTACTTATACACCCACTGGTCACCCACACACCTACCTATCAATACATCTACTAACATGTCTATCTAA
The DNA here is from genome assembly GCA_002778355.1 of Clitarchus hookeri. NCBI lineage: Eukaryota > Metazoa > Arthropoda > Insecta > Phasmatodea > Phasmatidae > Clitarchus > Clitarchus hookeri. Next base: position 5,652 of record NQII01012110.1, read on the forward strand.
ATATCTTCCTACACTAACTCCTACACACCTACAGACATGAACTATATAACTTTACTTACTACAGTAACTACCTACTATAACTATCTACCCTATTTACCTGCATAATTTCATACATAACTCTCTGCCTTCTTAATTTCGTACCTTCCTCACTTTCTACCAACTTACATACCTACATTTTTGCCAAGCTAACTAAATTTTTACCTAACAAACCTATCTACCTAATTAGCTACATAACCTAACTACCTACTTTCACTACCTTCCCAAACAAACTTTGTTATCTGCTTTAACTATTTACATGTATTAACTTTACTTACTTCATACTTTCTTCCCTGACTTTCAACTTTACTATCTACCAGCAAATCTACTTACCCATCTTCCAACATACCTACCATAAGACCTATCAACCTATATGTAAACCAACCTACCATTGTATCTACCTATTCATCCTCCTACCTACCACCCCAAATACCTACCTACCAACATACCTTCCTTCGCAAATACATGCATATCTTCCTATCTACCCTCCTAGATATGTGCATTCCAACTGACATCTTTTCATACCTACCTACCATTCCTACTTAGCCACATACCTACCTTCCTGCCAACCTAGAAAAACTACCTAATATCAAGCTACATTCCTTCCTACCAATCTAAAATGTCTATCTTAACTACCTACCTTAACTTCATATCTACGAAACTACCTAACTTTCTACCTTCCTACAATTTAACCAAGCATCTGACATACCTACCTACCAAACCACCCACCTTTCATACTCATTCCAACCAANTACCTATTCATCCTCCTACCTACCACCCCAAATACCTACCTACCAACATACCTTCCTTCGCAAATACATGCATATCTTCCTATCTACCCTCCTAGATATGTGCATTCCAACTGACATCTTTTCATACCTACCTACCATTCCTACTTAGCCACATACCTACCTTCCTGCCAACCTAGAAAAACTACCTAATATCAAGCTACATTCCTTCCTACCAATCTAAAATGTCTATCTTAACTACCTACCTTAACTTCATATCTACGAAACTACCTAACTTTCTACCTTCCTACAATTTAACCAAGCATCTGACATACCTACCTACCAAACCACCCACCTTTCACACTCATTCCAACCAACATATGTACCCACATATCTACCGATCTTTCTACCTACCTTCATTTGTTTCTACAAACCTAACATCGTACCTAAACAACATTCCCTACCTTAACTACCTACCTTAATTACATACATACCTACTAACATTCCTGCCTACCTTCTTTCCGACCTTCAAACCTATCTACATAATTCCCACTAACCATTTTACCTACCTTACAACTACGTACCTTCCTTCATCTCTACATACTTACCAACCTACATATACCCTAAACAAATTCCCCCTACCTGTCTGAATATGTACANCTTCCTTCATCTCTACATACTTACCAACCTACATATACCCTAAACAAATTCCCCCTACCTGTCTGAATATGTACACACCTAACTACCAACCTTCTTACATACATTCCGACCTTCCTACCCACCAACAAAGCCTGCGACCTACCTTACCACCCNCTTCCTTCATCTCTACATACTTACCAACCTACATATACCCTAAACAAATTCCCCCTACCTGTCTGAATATGTACATACCTAACTACCAACCTTCTTACATACATTCCGACCTTCCTACCCACCAACAAAGCCTGCGACCTACCTTACCACCCATCTATGTAACAAAACATTTACTTACCCAAATACATACCTTACTATACATCTACCCTCCTACCCACAAACCTACTCTTCTACCCACCTATATACCTAGCATCCTACTTACCTACGTACCCAACTTCCCATCTGCCNTACCCACAAACCTACTCTTCTACCCACCTATATACCTAGCATCCTACTTACCTACGTACCCAACTTCCCATCTGCCTACATACTGAACTTCCTACTAACCTATCTGTCAACTTTTTATTCACCTACCCACTTACCTAGGTAATTATTTACTTACCCACCTATATTTCTATATATCTACTTNTGTCAACTTTTTATTCACCTACCCACTTACCTAGGTAATTATTTACTTACCCACCTATATTTCTATATATCTACTTACATACCTTCCACCCTACCTACCTACTTTGATACACACCTACATTCATTAACTACCTACATAACTTAAATACCAAACCTAATTTCATACCTAACATAACTTCATACCTAAATAAATATCTTCTTACCTAGCATTACTATCNTTAAATACCAAACCTAATTTCATACCTAACATAACTTCATACCTAAATAAATATCTTCTTACCTAGCATTACTATCTTTATTGCTACCTAACATTACATAATTCCTACTTAAAAACCCACCTTCCTTCCTACCCACCTTCCTTCCTACCCACCTTCCTTCCTACCCACATTACTTCTTACCCACCTTCCTTCCCACCCACCTTACTTCTTACCCACATTACTTCCTATCCACCTTCCTTCCTACCCACCTTACTTCCTACACACCTTCCTTCCTAACCACCTACCTTCCTACTTTCCAATCTACCATCCTTCTTGCCTACCTTTCTACTAAAATATCTATTTATCAAATATATACCTGTATTTCTTTACTCTTACCTAACTACTATCATACCTTTCTAACTCTCATAAATAGCTTCTTACCATATCTACCTAACTANTTTCTTTACTCTTACCTAACTACTATCATACCTTTCTAACTCTCATAAATAGCTTCTTACCATATCTACCTAACTTAACTACCTATATTTACAGCATATTTAACTACTTACATTAACTACCTACCTTACCTTTTACCTGCATACACACACTCCTACCTACATACATTCCAACAAAACAACCAAACTATCAACCTAACAACTATCTATCTTAATTCAAACTAATTTAATTTCATACCTCCCTAACTACGTACTTACCTAGTCACTCACTTACATAGCATCTTATCCAACCGCCTCCCTACATAAAAACCTATATACCTAACTACCTTCCAAACACATTACATACCTATATTTTTATTTACCTACATTCCTTCCATCTACCTAATTCCAACTACCTACTTACCTTCCTACAAACCTAAGTACGTATCTAACTACACACCTATAGATTTATTTTCCTTCCTTTGTACCTTCCTACCTTCCTACATACTTACTTACCTTTTTATCGTACTTACAACTACCTTCCTGCCTACGTAACTACTTACATACCTAACTAACTACCTACATACATATCTTCCAATCTACCTANTTTCCTGCCTACGTAACTACTTACATACCTAACTAACTACCTACATACATATATTCCAATCTACCTACATGCCAACAATTTTACATAGCTATGAAAGTAATATATAATTATCTTACAACCTATGTATCTAGCTACCTAAATTCCTACNCCAACAATTTTACATAGCTATGAAAGTAATATATAATTATCTTACAACCTATGTATCTAGCTACCTAAATTCCTACATAAGTACGAACATACTAAACATCCTACCGTATTACCCACCTAATTACCCACCGTACTTCCAACATACCCAAATACAGGCCTAACTTCNATACTAAACATCCTACCGTATTACCCACCTAATTACCCACCGTACTTCCAACATACCCAAATACAGGCCTAACTTCCAACATAACTCCATATCTACTATCCTACCTTCCTTCCTACCAACCTACCTGCCATTTAACTAACTTCGTTCTATCTACCAACCCTAACTACTATCTTTCTAACTACACACCTACCTAAACTACCTAGAATANTTAACTAACTTCGTTCTATCTACCAACCCTAACTACTATCTTTCTAACTACACACCTACCTAAACTACCTAGAATAACTTCCTACCTACCTTAACTACAAATGCTAAATAACTTAACTACATTATAGATTACTTATTTTACATCAAACCTACNACTTCCTACCTACCTTAACTACAAATGCTAAATAACTTAACTACATTATAGATTACTTATTTTACATCAAACCTACCTTAAATAAATTACTACCTTAAATAACTTACTACATAAATATGCACCTAACTACTTAGCTTTTCTAGATTCCTTAATTTCCTAACTACCAACATAACTAATACATTNCTACATAAATATGCACCTAACTACTTAGCTTTTCTAGATTCCTTAATTTCCTAACTACCAACATAACTAATACATTAACTATGTTAAGTACTTTTCTTAACTACTTAATTTTACTTATACCATACATTTATATTTACCTTAACATTATACCTGATTTACTACCTACCCTGCTCTCTACATACATACCTTCCTACCTATTTACTTAAATACCCTCCTAACTTTGTACCTACATACCTAACTAAATACATACAAATCTAACTTCCTACCTGTATAATTAACTATTTATGTATACTTCCTATTAATATTCATACCTACCTCAAAAATACATATCTGCCTACATACCTATTAATATCTTCACAAATATTTAAATTTCTTCCTTGCCTACATACCCAAGAAAATAATTTTTAATGTACCTATATTTATACCAATCTTNACAAATATTTAAATTTCTTCCTTGCCTACATACCCAAGAAAATAATTTTTAATGTACCTATATTTATACCAATCTTGCTACCTACCTAACCAACCACCTAACTGCCTATCCACCCACCTACCAACATTTTTACCTACCCATATACATATGCTCATAATCTTAGTTACCCATTCACCACCCCCACTCAACAATTCACCTGACAAACTACTAACCTACTTCATACCTATATGGCTACCTAAATATAATCCTACCTAAATAGATATTTACCTACTTAACGACCTAACTTACTACATCTCCTCCTTCACACCTGCCTACATATGTTCATTCCTACATTGCTACATGCCTATCTACCATCATACATTTGTATCTAAGTAATTTCTTACCTAACGAGATTCCTACATCCTCACATAACTACCGACAATTCACCCACTTACCTGGTCAATTGTCAGCCACACACATACCTACCTATCTACTACCTACCATAGCTCATAAATACCTACCATTCTTATCTAACTAAAGATACTTCCTAATGTAACTACCTACCATAACTATCAACCTTATCTAACTGCATTCACTTCATACGTATCTATCTGCCTTCTTCCCTTCGAACCTACCTTCCTTCATACTGACATTCCTACCTAACTATATACATACCTACCTTCATGTCTAACTACCTAATTTTATACCTTACCATCATACCTAACTTAACTACCTACCTATCTCAACTATCCGCCTTCACTCCTTTCCTTAACTAACTTTGTTAACTAGCTACCTTAACTACTTTCATTTACTACCTTCCCTTACTTAATACCTACTACCCTTATTTTCTACCTTACCACCAACAAACTTATCTGTCTACCCACCCACATTCTCACATAATTACTGTAATACCTGCCTGTGTAACAACCTACCTACATACCTACTGCTTTGTATTCCTACATACTTTACTATTTACCTATATTCCTACATACCTACCTTCCTACATAACTTCCTACCTAATGCACCTACCTACCTAGCAACCTACCTACATCAAAACAACCTAATTTCCTAAATATTTTTATTACTGATTTTAACCTACCTTAACTTCATTTCCCTAACCTACCTAACATACCAACCACCCCACTATTTACACTCATACCAACCCACACAACTAAATTACCCACCTATCCACCCATCTATCTACTCACCTACCCATGTTTCTACCCATGTATATTGGTTCTACACACCTACATGCCTCCTAAACTACCTTACCTACATATCTACCATAATTGCCTACCTTAAATATTTACCTTAATTTAATACTTACTAACTTTCCCACCTACTAAACTTCAAACTTGATTCCCACCAACCATACTACTNTATTTACCTTAATTTAATACTTACTAACTTTCCCACCTACTAAACTTCAAACTTGATTCCCACCAACCATACTACTTACATAACTACCTTCTCCTATCCTTACCTTCCTACTTACTAACCTACCTACATATCAACCTATCTAAATACCACCCTATGTAACCAACTACATACTTGCCTGTCTTCGCAAATAACAAAATATCTAAATATATATAGATATACCTCATTTCCTACATACCTACAGATATACTATCTTACCTGCCTACTTACCTAACTATTTATCTTCTTACTTTTCTNACATACTTGCCTGTCTTCGCAAATAACAAAATATCTAAATATATATAGATATACCTCATTTCCTACATACCTACATATATACTATCTTACCTGCCTACTTACCTAACTATTTATCTTCTTACTTTTCTTACTCCCTATATTCATACCTATTAACATACTCTCCACCCTACCTATCAATTTTCTTATTTAGCTACAATACTACATTAGCTACATACCTTACTATATACCTATCTTAACTACCAACCCTAATTTCAAAACCTAACATATCTTCATGCCTAACTAGCTATCTACTTAACTACCTACACATTAACCATAACTACCTACATTAACAACCTAACTTATATTCATTCCTACCTAACTACTCACCTTCCTACCATCCCACCGACATTTCTATCTACCTACTTTCTTACCTCCATAGCATCCTNTACTCACCTTCCTACCATCCCACCGACATTTCTATCTACCTACTTTCTTACCTCCATAGCATCCTTCCTACCAATCTTCCTACTCATATACCAACATTAATATATACATATGTGCATATCTATGTACTTACCTAATTATTTCTTATNCCAATCTTCCTACTCATATACCAACATTAATATATACATATGTGCATATCTATGTACTTACCTAATTATTTCTTATTTACCTATCAAAATCACCAACCTACAATGTATGTAAATGATGTAAGGAATTGATCGATGTATAACTACTTAATTTATCTACTTACCTTAACTGCCTACCTTAACTACAAATGTTAACTACATACCATCCTACCCACGTACCTACCCACCTAACTTTATACCTACATACATTCCAACCAAGCTATTAAACAACACAACCTGCAAATCCGCCTGCCATANCACCTAACTTTATACCTACATACATTCCAACCAAGCTATTAAACAACACAACCTGCAAATCCGCCTGCCATATATCTCCACCTGCCTAACAACCTACCTAATATACTACTTATATAAATACCTACCTTCCTACCTCACTCCCTGTCTACCTAGCAACTTCGTTAATTCCATGGATGTTTGATTGGATGAAGCCTAACTACTGAACCAAATTTTCCACCTACCTATGTAACCACTTACTACCTACCTTCCTGCCTACCTTTCTACTAACCTACACACATACCTATTTAGCTTACATACTACCTTATTAACATAGGTACCTACATACTTATGTACCTACCTAGCTAGCAACCTAGCTACCNATTTAGCTTACATACTACCTTATTAACATAGGTACCTACATACTTATGTACCTACCTAGCTAGCAACCTAGCTACCTACCTTATCTACAATCCTACCTACCAAGTGATATAATTTCTGGGTTGAATTGAACTATCGACTGAGTTGATCTATGTACATTAAAATCACTTCAAATTACATATCTATACAACAACCTACCACTTCAACACACCTATACAACTTCTTACCTACATACATTTCTACATGCCTAAATGAATACCTACCTAACTACTTACATAACCTAACTTCCTGCATAATTTTGTACCTACCTACATACCTACCTATTCATCTTCATACATACCTTACTACCTCCCTTCACACGACAGGTATAATTATGAATAGACGGATGCGATATATATCCACCTTCCTACCTACCCACATACATTCGTATTTAACTCCCAACATCATACAATCGTACGTTTATACCTATATCTCATCGTACCTTAATCCCTTACATCCTGCCCTCCTACCTACATACATAACTTGCTACCTTGCCACCTTCCTTCTTACCTTCCTACTTCCTTACATACCTACCTACAGACCTACTTACCTAATTCCCTACAACTTACCTACAGATATACCAACCTACCGAGCAACCTGCTTACAAACCTTAATTCCTACATAAAAGTAACTAAATATGTACCAACATTCATAAATTCCTTCGTACCTACCGAAATACATACACAACCACCTATCTAACTACGAAATCTTCTATATATTTACATAACTGCAAAACCACATACATACCTACACACCTACATACCCACCTACCAACATACTTGCATGAGTTTATACCTACCTGCCTACATAACTCTCTGCACTATCTACAAATTACCTGCATTTATAACATACTTTCCTGCCTTCCTTACTACATTTTTTGTGTATTCCTACCAATTTACCGACAAACAATTAATCATTCTACCCACTTACGTACCATTCACCCACCTACCCACACAACCATCTAACTAACCTCCTACCTACATACCTTAGTTCCATCAGAACCACATGCCTAACTTAACTACCTACCTTAACTGCTTAAAGTAACTACATACTTTAAATACTCACTGTGACTATATTCTATAACTACCTACTGTAACTAACTACCCTAACTATCTACTGTAACTAACTACCTCAACTTACACTAACTACCAACCTTAACAATCTATCTAAAATTCAAATCTACCTACCCTCTTACTTAACTTTTTACCTACATTCCTACCCACCAACATACCAATATTTAATCCTATCTACTTACATACCTAACTATTTCCCACATTTATAACTATCTACCTACCTTTCTACCAACCCCTGCTCTCCACAAACACCTCNTAGTTCCTTCATACTACCTTAGTTCCTTCATACTCGCAGGATTTAACTACCTAACTTTACTTCATATCATAACTAACAATCATAACTACCTGCCTTATATACTTTCCATAACTACATAATTAATGTCTACCTTCTTATCCTCTACCTAACTACCTTCCTACCTACACTCCTACCTACAAATAAATTACCTTCCTGTATAGCTACTATAATCCTTCCTAAACAACTTATCTTACTACCTAGCTAACTAACTTAACTACCAATGTACCTACACTATCACCCTTCATTGACTTTGTTTANCATTTATAACTATCTACCTACCTTTCTACCAACCCCTGCTCTCCACAAACACCTCCCACCTATCCATTCACCTTACATCAAATCAACTAGCAACCCACCTGCTTGACAACCCACCGACCTATCCACCTACATACATATCCACCTACATACATAACTACCTATCTACATAACTGCATACCTACATAATAAATAACTACCTACCTACATAACTACCCCATTCTACAATCCATCTAGCTAACTACTAACGTTCTTAATTTCCCACATACCTACCTATATATCTACCTACATATGTACTTGTATGTCTACTAACCTTCCTAGCTGACCAACATACTTCCTACAAAACCCACACACTGAAATTACTATTTTGCTACCTACCTATCTACATACATACCTACATTCTTACTGTTTAATTTCTGACCTACCATACTTTCTTTCTACCAACCCACAATTACCCAATTCTCCCAATTACCAACCCACTGGTCACCCACCCAAACACCTAGTTATAAACCCACCTATCTAAATATCACCTACCTTAGTTCCTTCATACTCGCAGGATTTAACTACCTAACTTTACTTCATATCATAACTAACAATCATAACTACCTGCCTTATATACTTTCCATAACTACATAATTAATGTCTACCTTCTTATCCTCTACCTAACTACCTTCCTACCTACACTCCTACCTACAAATAAATTACCTTCCTGTATAGCTACTATAATCCTTCCTAACCAACTTATCTTACTACCTAGCTAACTAACTTAACTACCAATGTACCTACACTATCACCCTTCATTGACTTTGTTTACTATTTAACTTAAATACTAACCTTTACTACCGTCCTTTACTTCATACCTAACTCCCTAATGTTCTACCTTTCTATCAACAAATGTATCTACCTACCTAAGCACCATCCTACATTCCTACCTGAAGGCTTACCTACCTGTGTACCAATCTATTTATGTAACTGCCTATTAATCTTCCTAGCTATATACCATCCTTCCTATTTTCACAAGTACATACCTATCGTCCTACCTACCTTCCTACTTACCTACCTTCCTACCTACCATATGTATCTAGCTGCCTACCGATGGTACCTAAATCCCAACTAACTAAATTCCTACCTAACTAGCAACTTTCCAACTTCCACATTACCTAACTTCCTANCCTAGCTAACTAACTTAACTACCAATGTACCTACACTATCACCCTTCATTGACTTTGTTTACTATTTAACTTAAAAACTAACCTTTACTACCATCCTTTACTTCATACCATTGAGGGATTACAAGATGGAAAGATAGTTGTTTACATAGATCCTACCTAAGCACCATCCTACATTCCTACCTGATGGCTTACCTACCTGTGTACCAATCTATTTATGTAACTGCCTATTAATCTTCCTAGCTATATACCATCCTTCCTATTTTCACAAGTACATACCTATCGTCCTACCTACCTTCCTACTTACCTACCTTCCTACCTACCATACATATCTAGCTGCCTACCTATGGTACCTAAATCCCAACTAACTAAATTCCTACCTAACTAGCAACTTTCCAACTTCCACATTACCTAACTTCCTACCTACCTTAAATATATATCTTAAATACCCACCTTAACTTAAAAATTCCTTAACTTCATACCTACTAACCAAGTTTACTGACTACATTTCCACATTGAAACCAACCTACCAACCGAACCACNTTCCTTAACTTCATACCTACTAACCAAGTTTACTGACTACATTTCCACATTGAAACCAACCTACCAACCGAACCACATACCATTCATTCTCATATTAACCCACAAGCCTACCTACCCACCTATTAACCCCCTTCGATACGATTATTCTAAATACCTATAAGTGTTGCTACACACCTACCATCCTTAAAACTTAACTACTACCCCACTTATCTACTACAATTACCCACCCAATATACCAACCTTAACTTCNCCTACCATCCTTAAAACTTAACTACTACCCCACTTATCTACTACAATTACCCACCCAATATACCAACCTTAACTTCATACCTACCAATCTTGATTCCTAACTACCTATCATAAATACTTAATCCCCACCAACCATACTACCTACCTTCCTACNATACCTACCAATCTTGATTCCTAACTACCTATCATAAATACTTAATCCCCACCAACCATACTACCTACCTTCCTACCTACATATCAGCATTCATCCCTACATACCTACAAACCTAAATGACAAACTTCCTAACTATTTCTTACCTACCTACACAACTATCTACTTGCCTGTCTTCCTCGCTAACAAAATAACTAAATATGTATGTTCATACCATCCTACATTCTTACCCACCTACCTAAACACCCAGTTACCAACCTAAATTAACACCAATATCTGTAACTACATGACCACCTACCCACATACATAACTACCCATAGACCTACCCACATACAAACCTACCAAACTAAAAACCTGTCAACCCAGCCACCTACATACCTGCCATCTTACCTGCCTACCTACATACCTACCATCTTACCTGCCTACCTACATACCTACCATCTTACCTGCCAACCTTTCCATTTACCAACTTACCTACCTATCCTCATATCTACCTACCAACTTACATACCTTCCACCCTACATGCATACTTACCTAACTATCTCCCTAGCAACATAAGTAATACATTACATATCATAACTACCAACCTTAATTTCACACCTTACTAACTTCACACATAACTAGCTATTTACTTACCTTTTTTAACTACCTACACACTTACCATTACTACCTCCCTTAACTACCTGCCTTAAATTCCTACCTCAATTAAGTACAAATCCCTACTCTAACTTCCTAACTACCTCTTCACCTAATTAATTAACTACCTACCTGCCTTTCTACCCTAGAAAAAACCTTCCTTCATACCTTCCTTCATACCTTCCTTCATTCGTACATTCTTTACTATTAGCAAAACCGACCTACCTAACTACCTATATAACTGCATACTTACCTCAACTCTTTCATACCTTGTTACCTAATTACATATCATTCCACATATATTCTTATGTACCTACATTCCTTCATACATAACTAAGTCGCTAACCAATCTACTTTTTACCATTTACCTAATTAACTTCCTACTTAAATAATTACTTACCTATCTTCTTACCAATATACACACCTACATACATAATATATATATATTGATGCTATGCCACTCGTCAGGGCGCCAATTTAACTTGATGCTATTCCCCACCTGTGGCACACAAAAGTGGTTCATTGGGTCGTAGTTAATTCCTCCAGGCACAAACTATAAGGTACCTGAAGGTTGAGGGTATTTCAATAATGTAGTATTTTGGTGTTTCATTTTGAAGGATGGATATATTGTCTCGAGTTATAAAAAAACATACAGAAACATTTCCGAGGTGTGGTACTCTAATTTGGCTTCTCGTATTAACTGGAGGTCACGTCGTGGTAGAGGGGGGGCTTCTCTGGACAGCGACTTGAAACTTAACTCTGCTGTTGGCGCTGGGATGTTGTCTGCGGTGGGTGAGCTCCGGCGATGTGGGCGGCCTTGGAAAAGGTCCGCATATGGTGCTGTCTCCCCTGGACTGCTCTACTGACGTAGTCATGTACTGAGGTACTGTTGTGACCGGGGTCCGATCCCCCCGGCCGCACGCGGCGCGGCTGCTCTCTCTGTGCGGCGATATGCAACTCTTCTGCTCGAAGGTCTACTGATTACTTCGCCCATGCTCCTTGCAAAGAGGCTAATATGCTCACTAGCCTTCCTCCCTAATTGTCGGCACGTGTTGCCTTGTTGTGGCGAGGGGGGCGGTTGTAGGAAACAGAACAATGCATTTCAAAAACGTGCCCGGGTTCCTGATGTTTGGCGGGTGAGGGGGGGGGGAAGTGGTGATCTTGCCCCTTGAATTTACCATCTCAGCTTATTTTTTCGCGGTGCATGTTTTCTGATNGTGGGTGAGCTCCGGCGATGTGGGCGGCCTTGGAAAAGGTCCGCATATGGTGCTGTCTCCCCTGGACTGCTCTACAGACGTAGTCATGTACTGAGGTACTGTTGTCACCGGGGTCCGATCCCTCTTCTGCTCGAAGGTCTACTGATTACTTCGCCCATGCTCCTTGCAAAGAGGCTAATATGCTCACTAGCCTTCCTCCCTAATTGTCGGCACGTGTCGCCTTGTTGGGGCGAGGGGGGTGGTGGTAGGAAACAGAACAATGCATTTCAAAAACGTGCCCGGGTTCCTGATGGTTGGGGGGGGGAAGTGGTGATCTTGCCCCTTGAATTTACCATCTCAGCTTATTTTTTCGCGGTGCATGTTTTCTGATTTCAGGCGAACTGCGTCTCCTATCCTGTGATATCTCGGCGTTCAACAAATCTCACAGGCTTGCTAGGAGGAGGGGGAAGGTGGCTGGGGGGGAGGGCTACGCATCAGCGACACGTGTAGAGCTTGGAAGCACGTTTCTGCCTCTGGTTGACCTTTCTCTTCGGTGATTATGATTGCCACGTGTCTCTCTAAGCCCCTACACTGGTTATGCCGTCAGGGGGGGTGGAAGTGCCACACTAATACTCCTAATACGTCAAACCTCAATATATATATATACCATCCTAAATACCTACCGACCAAACTACAAATCTTCCTAATAATATACCTACCAACCTTCCTATATACCAAACTTTTTATTTTCCTGATACTTAACTATATGTATAGCTACATAATTAACTAAGAAACCTACATAATTATATTCCTACATACTTAAATACCAGTTACCTACCAACCAACATTATTTGCTCACTACTTAACTTCCTACCACACTAAAAACCTATGTACCTACACACCTGCCTGCCCAACTTACAAAATAACAAAATATTAAACTACATTTCTACCTATAATCTCGCCTACATACCGACCTTCTTACCCCCTACCATGCCCCACATTATTTTATAAGTACAGTAAAACCTCGTTAATCCGGCCCTCGTTGATCCGGATCTCCGGATAATCTGCATGTTTTTAATTTAATGTTCACATAGATAATATGTAATATGAAGTGGATTAACTCACCAGCTTTAAATAGCTTTGACTTGACCTTGAATCCCTACCCATCACTTCCCCTCCCTCAATCTCCTCAGTTTTACTACTGTTTTCAAAAGGCACTTGTCATTTTGTTTATCGTGTGTGTTTCAACCGGATATTGTGTTTGTTATTTATCAAAGTGTTTGGAAGTGTATTGTAGTGCATGTAAAAGTTCAAAATGGCATTGAAGCGAGAGAAGGTCGTGGTTTCAATTGATAAAAAGTTGGACGCTATTAATCTAATTGATAAAGGAGAAGCATAGAAAAAATAGCTGCTGAATTGGGAGTTGGAACTTCAACAGTGTCCAACTGGAAGAAGCAAAGAAAATAAATTGAAGATTTTTGTTTAAAATGATATGTAAAANTGCATGTAAAAGTTCAAAATGGCATTGAAGCGAAAGAATGTCGTGGTTTCAATTGATAAAAAGTTGGACGCTATTAATCTAATTGATAAAGGAGAAGCATAGAAAAAATAGCTGCTGAATTGGGAGTTGGAACTTCAACAGTGTCCAACTGGAAGAAGCAAAAAAAATAAATTGAAGATTTTTGTTTAAAATTATATGTAAAAACAGTTTGGAAGCCAGAGGGATAACAAAAAAAGCAAAAAAAATGAAGCATTAGTCGACGAACTATTCATGTGGTACAGTGCTCAGCGAGAACTTGGTTTGCCTATATCTAGACCGNTAAAATGATATGTAAAAACAGTTTGGAAGCCAGAGGGATAACAAAAAAAGCAATAAAATGAAGCATTAGTCGACGAACTATTCATGTGGTACAGTGCTCAGCGAGAACTTGGTTTGCCTATATCTAGACCGATCTTGGCCCAAAAAGCTTTGAGGTTTAACAAAAAGTTACCGAATCCTGACCTAGAATTCACTGCTAGCCAGGGGTGGCTAGAGCGTTTTAAAAACCGACACGGTATTCGCCAACTTACTCTGACTGGAGAGCGCTTGTCTAGTGATGTTGCTGCTGCTGAAAATTTTAAAAAGAACTTCGAACAATTGGTTTTATCTGAAGAATTGTCACCCGATCAAGTTTATAATGCTGACGAAACTGGGCTTTTTTACCTTATGCTTCCGAGCAAAACGTTAGCATCAAAGCTTGAAGATTCGACTAAGAGCTACAAAGAAAGGAAAGATAAGCTAACCGCTATGGCTTGTAGCATACGTCAGGGAAACATAAGATTCCTCTTGTCATTGTAGGGAAATCCAAGAATCCCCGAGCGCTAAAAAATGTGAACCACAATACGTTGGCAGTAGTTTACCTACCACAAAAAAGTGCGTGGATAGATAGTTTTTTATTTAAGAATGGTTTTTTTGATAACTATGTTCCTGAATTTCAAAAATTTCCGAAGAAAAAATATTTTTCCAGAAAAACTATTTTACTGATCGACAATGCTCCGTATAATCCGGGTGAACAAGAACTCGTGAGAGGAGGAATTAAAGTGAAATTTATTTCAACAAATGTGACCCCACTGCTGCATCCTATGGACGAGGGAGTCCTTGAAAACATCAAAAGAGTTCATCGAAAATAACTGCTTGGTAAAATAATTGAAAGGAAGGGGGAAAATGTGTGATTGATGTGATGCAANGGTTTACCTACCACAAAAAAGTGCGTGGATAGATAGTTTTTTATTTAAGAATGGTTTTTTTGATAACTATGTTCCTGAATTTCAAAAATTTCCGAAAAAAAAAATATTTTTCCAGAAAAACTATTTTACTGATCGACAATGCTCCGTCTAATCCGGGTGAACAAGAACTCGTGGGAGGAGGAATTAAAGTGAAATTTATTTCAACAAATGTAACCCCACTGCTGCATTCTATGGACGAGGGAGTCCTTGAAAACATTAAAAGAGTTCATCGAAAATAACTGCTTGGTAAAATAATTGAAAGGAAGGGGGAAAATGTGTGATTGATGTGATGCAATCAATCAATATCAAATACGTTATTTACATGGTTGCTGACGCTTGAGATTGCATCACAAAAAGCTCTTAGTGGCTGCAGACGACCTTCTGCAAATGTTAGGAACAATAAGTGGGTGCTAATATGTTGATATGGAAGACGTCAGTGAGTGGCTGAAAGACAACAGTGACGGTGGCTACGGCACTATGACGGAAGAATAAATTGTAGTGGCATGCACATCTACAGCAGACAGTGAGGAAGAAGATCACATGGACGAGGAGGGAGCNGAAATGTTAGGAACAATAAGTGGGTGCTAATATGTTGATATGGAAGACGTCAGTGAGTGGCTGAAAGACAACAGTGACGGTGGCTACGGCACTATGACGCAAGAATAAATTGTAGTGGCATGCACATCTACAGCAGACAGTGAGGAAGAAGATCACATGGACGAGGAGGGAGCGATCACACCGCAACAGCAGGCGACACATACAGATGCTGCGGACCAGCTGAGAAACTTATATAATGGCGTACTTTGAGCGTCAGCCCGACACCACTCCAGCTGAACTATAAATAATCAAGCGTTTGCGTGACCGTACTTCATTCAAAACACACGTGTTTAAAACAGAAGACAGTGGACCAATTCTTTGTTAAGGAATGACGTGAAAAATTATNCTTCATTCAAAACACACGTGTTTAAAACAGAAGACAGTGGACCAATTCTTTGTTAAGGAATGACGTGAAAAATTATTTTCATATTTTTTTAATGTCTTTAAACAATTCTATGTTATTTTGTTACAACACATAGTTTTTTCTCGTAATAAATGGCAAGTCTGCTTATTTAAGGATTGGTTTTGCTTATTACCCGGATTTTCCAAATTTTCGATCTTTCGGATTTCCTTTGGTCTCAGTTAGTCCGGATAAACGAGGTTTTACTGTACCTCCATAGCTAAGTATACAAAAACATGTATTACCATTCAATTATCTACCAACCTACCTACATATCTATACACCTAAACCACTCACCGAACTACTTACTTACCTACCCACCTACCTGCCTACCTACTTACCTTCCTGTCTTCCTACTTACCTACCTGCCGGCCTACTTA
>NQII01012111.1:4320-26669 GCA_002778355.1 Clitarchus hookeri
TACTTATTTTAACATCAAGCCCACTTCAATATTAAAAAGGTAAGCTGTGCAGAACCTATTAATGCTACTTTCGTTGGTCTAGGACGTTTCCTTCAGAAAATGTGTGACACTAGATAATTACCAATTGTGCTAATATTGTAATACATATAATATAAAAAATTACGGTAACATAAAAAATTAAGAGTTTATTTTGCTTTGAAACATGAAGCTTGTTTCTTTCTTTGAATTTAGTTTACTGAGTGCAATAGATCCTTGAGAGCATAATTTTTGTACAAAGACATAGGCTGTTTTATAAAGATTGTGTTATGTGCTTGAAAGCATTTGTCAAGAAGTTATTGGAGCGCTCTCCATCGCAGTTTAACCTAACTAAAGCTGTTTCTTATTGGGATCCCTTTGTCGCAGCTATGGCAAACATTCGTAACAATAGACTGAAGAATCATCTCACAATCTTTGAAAACAACAACTGGATTGATGGAGCTGTTGCAGACAGAGAATTTCGAGAGTTATGTTCTCAGCCTAGCGTGGAAAAGTGTCTACAGAGCTACTCCAGATAAGAAAAACGAGTTGACCACTTCTGGCGAGATGTCATTCATGAGAATGGCAACCCGAAATCTGTAGAGATAAGCACGAAGATCGCCATGATTCTTTCCCATGGCAATGCGAATGTTGAACGTGGTTTCTCAGTTAACAGTGAGTGCCTCGTTGATAACAGAAGAATAAAACCTTGGTTGCACAAAGGATGGTCTACGACTCTATCATGGCAGCATGTGGTGACCTATCGGATTACAGCATTTCCAGGTCACTTTTGCTATCTTACAGAAATGCACAAGCCAGACTCACCAAAGAAACTGAGAAGCGCCAGAAAAAAGCAAAGGCGATCAAAGAAAATTATGAAATTTGTAGAAAACGTCTTGCCAAAAAAAAGTCTGATTTGGAGGCCAAAAAAGCTCAAATGCTAGCTGAAGTCCAGGCTATTGATGAACAAATAAATACCATGAAGCAGTAATAAGCACAATATGGCTTTATCAATTTTAATGTGTAAATGTATGCACACTTGGAATGTTATTTCAGAAATAAAATAATGCATATTTGATCTTCTTAAGTTAACAATTTTTTGGTGTAGTTTTGAAATGTCTTTTAAATCTTATATTTTGTCAATATCATATATATGCTTTTGTGAAAATTAGTTTGCAATATATCAAACATTATTAATGAACTGAACATCACAGTTACTAGATTTCTGCAACTGAGATTATTGTAATCCACATGTGACAAAAGTTCAATGTTCTACATGAGGTTTGAGGTAAGTGGTACTCTGTTGTTACCAACAGAAGTGTAATATATTTTTTGTTGACCTTGTCTTTTTATGCTTTGCTATGACGTTTCAATCTTAGATTTAAATTTTTGAAACAAAAAAATTGTGGTAAAATATCAGGGAATTTTTTTAGAAAATTTCTGGAAAACCTGGAAATATCAGGGAATTTTGAAATAAATTTTTCGTGGTCACCCTGAAAGAGGTTCCTGTTGTTTTGAAATTAAAAGATTGTGTAGTGTGTGTGCTATATCATGTGTCCGTGCCCAAAATGCAAATATTTAAGCAGTTAATCAGTTATTTAAAGGAACTGGGAATCGTGGAGGAACCCACTAGTCCGTATGCAAACCCGTCTTTGTTCTTACCGAAAAAACCATTAAGCCAATACCGGTTAATATGCGATTATAGAAAGGTTAATGAAAAATTGTATGTTGATTCATATCCGGAGTGGAAACTGTTTTCCGACACTGGCAAAGAGCTAAACATTTCACCGTATTGGATTTGAATTCTAAGTTCACGTCACCTTGGATTGCTGTTTCTACGTGAAGGTTGTGGACAATGGCTTACCTTTGGTGCGATGGGACCCGCTCGGCAAACCATCTCGCTGCTGCCTGTGTGAGTGCTGAACGTCAAATGGCGCGTGGCACACTAGTGTTCTGTTTCGAAGCTTCCCCTGTTTGCCCTTTCCTTCCCTGAGTGTCACCATGACAATGTAGCGCCGGCCAGCCACGACGCCACCAGGGGGTGTTTCCACTACGTGAACATCAGAAAATGGAAGTTGATGATAAAATTGTATAAAAGGCTTGTGTTCTCCCCTGCTTGGAGAGACAGGCCAGGGANAGCCACGACGCCACCAGGGGGTGTTTCCACTACGTGAACATCAGAAAATGGAAGTTGATGATAAAATTGTATAAAAGCCTTGTGTTCTCCCCTGCTTGGAGAGACAGGCCAGGGACTTTATTAGGGAAGGAACTGCTGTTCCTCCGTTTTAAATTGGAGGGTCGGCCGGAGGGGTGGGGGTTTGCTTTGAAAAATAATGAAAATATATGTAATTTCTACATTAATTATTTTGTAATTAATTAAATATTGTGTCTTTCTGAGGAATTTAAAGTCCTGGCATTTTGTTAAAAAGTTTTAATAGATTTTGTAATCCCAAATTGGGAATTGGTATTTTGTATTTCAAAAAGGGAAAATATATCATAATTTTGTAACAACTATTTCTTTTTCTGTCAAACCCAAAGTAAGTTTTATGATTATGATACCCTTTGATGCCACACTAATGGGAGGGGTCTCTATTCCTTGAAAAACCGAACATCTTCCTGAGGAAACAGAGACAAAGTCCTATTTGCGTGTGTGGGNGGAGGGGTCTCTATTCCTTGAAAAACCGAACATCTTCCTGAGGAAACAGAGACAAAGTCCTATTTGCGTGTGTGGGCTAAAACCGTCACAAAATTACATTACGCACCTATGTAAACAGCAAATATAGCTCCTTGGTGATGTATCGCTGATATCCACATATAGGACACGTTTACCTTCTATTCTAATGTGTCGAAACTCCACACCAACACTTGTTTTTCCACACAATAATTAGATTTATCACGTCAAATGGAAATAATTGCAATGAAACCTGCTTACTAGAACTTGTAAATCGCAAGCCTTCCAACTGTCAAATTTACCCAGTATACTGCACTTCCATACACTACCAGCATACAACCATCACGTGAAATAGGTAAAAATTAAACCAGAAGACCACAATCAATGCACATTTGTTTCCTGTCTCTGTGCATCGTTGTGNACGTGAAATAGGTAAAAATTAAACCAGAAGACCACAATCAATGCACATTTGTTTCCTGTCTCTGTGCATCGTTGTGCAACAAATGTGTCATGGTGATACATGTAAAGTGCTCATAAACATCTGGGAATGTCTTTTTGTATGATATGCTATATGTATGATTTTTTTCTAGTACTTCCATGTTGCGTAGTACAATCCTCTTGTGAATATATACAAGGTAAGCCTTGAAATATTTAACGGAATCAAATGATATTCCGGCACTGCTTGATAACCGTGGTTTATAGCTGTATAACTTTAGCACGTCAGCATAAATATACCCTATGGATCTCGTTCTGTAAATTAAGTTTTGGTTTCCAGAGGCTTTTTCGTATTTAACATGATTCAGTAACCTTATANTATGGATCTCGTTCTGTAAATTAAGTTTTGGTTTCCAGAGGCTTTTTCGTATTTAACATGATTCAGTAACCTTATAGACGTTTATTTGACATAAACTTTCATGTGTTTTTCTGCATAAACACTCCAATATTTATAACCCTCCTCACTATCACATTTCATGGTATATACTGCAAAATATGTGAAGCCCCACTGTAATTCCAATTAAGTGTGATTAGTAATGACCATATACACCATTTGCAGGTATTGTTTTCCCATTTTTCAGAAAAGCCCCTATTCTGGATAATTACAGAATTCCTTATTTCTTGTGTTATGCTTATGAAAAGATTGATGTTTCAGAAATAAAGTGCAGTGTTTGGATAAAAACNGAATTCCTTATTTCTTGTGTTATGCTTATGAAAAGATTGATGTTTCAGAAATAAAGTGCAGTGTTTGGATAAAAATTTAAGTGAAGAATATATGAATAGGAGTATTTTTTTGTTCAATTGAGCAGTAATACAATGTTATATGAACTCGTCAATACAAAAAGAATAGTTATGTACATATTTGCATTGCAGTAAAATACAGACCTACAAAAATCAGACTTTTTTTTGCCAAATATGAAGCTGGTAAATCAGTGCAGCCCCACACCCTTGCTATCACTTGTGCTTTGGGAAGCAGAGTGGCGTGATTTTTTTGTGGAATCACAGTTTTGTAACTATATTTTGGGACAAGAGTAGGGTAGGGAAATTTTGGAAAGCTGTACAATGGCGGCAGAGGGAAGTTGTGCATACACATTTTTCTAGCTTAACTATTGGAATACACTTTTGACATAAATTGCCTCGGTGAAATATGCCATGCCCGTGTGGATACTCTAAGTAGGAATACCATGAAAACAAGCTCCAGTAAGAGTGAGGGAAAGTCATTAGAATTGCCTGTGTTTTTCTTGCCAGGGATTTATCTGACTAGATCACAGTNTCCAGTAAGAGTGAGGGAAAGTCATTAGAATTGCCTGTGTTTTTCTTGCCAGGGATTTATCTGACTAGATCACAGTGTAATGTGTCTGAATTAACTCCTTTGCTAAAAGAATTAGGAAATCCACCAGACATTCTATCAAAATTCCAGTAGGGGAACCATTTTATATGGTGAGGATTNTGCTAAAAGAATTAGGAAATCCACCAGACATTCTATCAAAATTCCAGTAGGGGAACCATTTTATATGGTGAGGATGGACTTTTTTGGTATGTTTCTAAAGACCATGCTGGGTAACGTGTACCTATATGATTACTTGTAAGTTATAATTCACAATACATGCTGGACAGAGACCAGGGCTGTGACTGCAAGGACCACACAGGAAGTTGGACAGTTGTTGGAGAACTGCGACCTGCAGACTCTCGACCCCAGGTAAGATCATGTCAGATAGAGGAGTGGAGAGGTTTGGGCAGCTCTTAACAGCGAGGTATTGAGAGTCTATGAGGATGGAGCAGCACCAGAATGCAAGAGCAGGGGAAACAGGAGATCCCAGAGATAACTCACCGACCAGCAGCATCGTCCAGCACAGTTACCCCACATGCAAAAATCTGGGAATCGAACCCTGTTCGTCTAGGTGGGAGGCGAGTAGTCTGACCACTGCACCACCGTGGCCCCATCTCAGATAGAGGTAAAGTGTTAGCTCTGCAGTGGTGCAGTAGTAGTTATGCTTGCTAGGCAAGCAAGGTTTCATGATATCTGGGCACCAAACAAAATGCAGTGGGCAGACGAGATATTGCATGCCACGCTCATGTCAATGTCGTCCCAGTATGTGAACTCATCCCAGAAAAAGTGGGACAAGTACTTGCCACTAGTCACATTCACGTATAACATTTCCATCAGGAAACCACGCAGGTTTACCCATTTATGGTGCATGTGAGAGAATCTGTTTTGCTTTCAGAAGTGTGCCTAAATCAAAAGTGGATGAAGAGGACAGTAAGTATCTGAGAGTCAAGTGGAAGCAAATCCTGTGGCAAGCGCTGTAAAACCTGTGTAGACAACAGAATATCATGATATCCAACACGGAACTAGTCTCTTCGTCCTGCAGTTCAGGACCACCAACCCTTGAGACAGCGATGACACTCGACAAATGTGCACCAAGTTGGGTGCGTGGACGATATAAACTAGGTCCCGCAAAGTTATTAAGAGGCTAGTAAAAAAAGAACTACGCAAAGTTGTCATGAAATTAACACAAATATAAATTTCTGGTAGCCTTGTATTTACAGGGCCACTTAGTTCCAAACAGAGATGGTAAAGATGTTATACTACTTACAGCTTATCAATAAAAGAATATGTGAGGTATAAAATTAACCTCCTATTTAAATTGGAATTATAATTTTTACTGACTTTATACTTTTTGGTATTCAGATAATTTGAGAGCATTAGGAACTAAGTGCAAAGCCTTATGCAAACTAGCTGAAGGTCTTCATTAGTGCACACACACATATGTAGTTTAATCTGAATTTAAGATATTCAGTTTGCCTTCCCTGAGTGCAGCAATATTTCCCCTTCTGCCTCCACTTGACCCATCCATCCAGCACACCACATTAACGTATTTGCTCTTGTCAGGGATCCCCTCCAAAGAGGAAAATCATCTAGGTACCTCTCAAGCCGCACCAAAACCCCGTAAATGGGGCTCACTGAGCTTCTTGGGTCCTTGAGTAGTTGGGGAGGGGGGAAAGAAACATTGCAGCAAAGCCACTGCTGAGGCACCATGCATTAACTATGGTTAGCAAACACAGATATATAGTAAGTGTTTGTTAGTTAATACTGTTGAAAGTTCAGTAGTTCGGATTATGTGCATGTTCTACTGGCAATTTCACATCTGTTAAACTATGCATCTAGCACCTGTGCTCTTGCAATTTTAATATTAGTGTTTTGTATTATTATATAATTTTATTAAGTAATCTAGCATTTCAATCCATTTATAATTTCCATTCAAAGCAAATTTTTCCACAAGTTTTATTAAATCTTGTAACAACACCAACTTTATGTTCATAATTGGTTGAATTGTGTTTAATATAGTTTTCCATTAATTCTTTAAATTTGTCATAAAATTCTTTTATCTTTTCTACATTTTTTTTAGGATTTTTCTTAAATTGATTCTAAAGCTTTTATATTTAACTGGAATAGCAATTTATTTATATATATTATATATATAACCTATATATATAAGTAGTTAAAATATCTAGATTGAAAAATCCTTTAAATGTCCTGATTTTGTTCCAATTATTTCAGCTTGCCATAAATCATTAATTCCATTACAAATATAATTTCTTCTGGGATTTTTTGTGCTTTACACAGAGGTAGTTTATTAGTTATACTTTTGCAAATTTACTTTTTTTCTTTTAATTTTTTATGTGCTATGATTTTGTAGAACCACATATTAAATGTTTTTCAGAATTATTATTTTTAGTTTGTTTCACTTTGAAAAATAAGTATTTTTATTTTCCATTTTATAGAATATCATTTTATATCACTAGAATCAATATGATTTGTAGCATATTTTAATATTTCCATTTTATAATAATTATTTATATAGTTAGATAACATTAAAAATAATAATAATATTCCAACAATATCCATTTATGTATTAAAAATATTTTACTTTCAATTATTAATTAAAGAATTCGTTTTATATTCTATCTCACCTGCTCTATTTGTTAGATCAATTATTTTATCTGAAATATGTATACTAAAATCAATTAAATAATCATATTTATTATACATTTTAACCATACATTTCTAAGAGTTCATGTTTTATTCTATCTAAATTATGTTTAAATAGTTAATTTTGCTCATTAAAACTTACATTTTTAATATAATCATTAATTCAGCTCATAAAGGCTAATTAAATTTTGAAAAATCATTTTTCCGTTAATTTTTTTGATTTGATCTTTATGATAAATTGTAGGTTTTCATCAGTCATTCAATGTTTCACTTTTAATGTCATAATTTAATTAATTTTTAAAGCATAATTTTTTAAATTCAGATGTTATTAATTTATTATGTAACATTTTTCATTTGTAGTGTAATCATTTTACTAGTTATTAAAAATAATTTTTTTTTAAATTATTAACATTTTTAATTTTAACCTGTTCAGTCAAACTAGATTTATGAGGAAATAATTTTACTATGCTTGAATGAAATTTGCTTAGTTTAGTTTTAATCGCATTAGGAATAATAAAGTCATTTAAATGATCAAATATATTATAGAGTCTCAAAAATCTAAAATAAAAATTTCACACACCTACGCACTCTTCTTGCATATGGCGCGGCGATCCTCTCTAGACTCACTTCTGGGACCAACTACATTAACCTGTCTTAGGTTGGCACCGGGGATAAAATTGAATAATTCAGCGACGCGGCTGCAGTAATTAACGTCCCACCAGAAGTTACATCCGGCAACTACACAAAACTAATCCCAACAAAAGGGGCAGGGGGGGGGTATATATATATATGTTACACATAAAAAATAAATAAAAAAATTTAAATAAAACTTTAATACCAAAATAATTACTGGAAGTTCTAACCCTGTAAAATTGATGTGTGGATTGCAATTATCATTAAGTTTTACATTAAGTTAAAATAAAAATCTTATCAAAGGTGATTAAAAACAAATAATAATTAAAAAAAAATACACATTAAGAGAAAATTGAAAACAAAATAAAATAGTAAGTCAATGTTTACTGTAACAAAAGTTTTAAGGAAAACCATCTACAGTAGACTTATAATAACAATAAAAAAAAAATTACTGTTTCAGATTGTCAGGGAGGTTGAAAGTGCAGTTTTTTTATAAACTGTCATGTAAACATTGAGTGGATGGGAAAAGAGACGTGCTTAAACACTGACTGCTGTACCACGTGCATAGTGAGTGATACTGGAGGACATGAAAAATAAAACAGACAATGCATTGGAAGCAAATTTGAGTAATTTCATATTGCCAAGAAAACAAAAGCAAGCCTGTTTCTGCAAATTATTGTAAATAACATTTTTACTATGTAAGGTGTATTTTTATTTTATAAATAATGAAATATTTACTAGTATTTTGTAGATAGATTGTGGATGTTTTGAGAGTAATATTGAACTGAAAGGGATTTAATTAAAATATTGTTATCTACAAATAAACTAAAGTTGTATGTGGGTGATTTAAAAATCTCGTAAAACTCTAACACTAGTTAACGTTTTCGGAATTATCGCACAAAAATTACTGTGATGTGACAATGTGTGTTACATGAGTAATGTGCTCTCGTAAGCTTGTCCTTTCATCTTTATTGGTACATATTTTTCAATGTACTGTCCAAAAGGATGAATAACCAATTCCATTTAGAGTGAAATTGTTGTAAAAACAACAGATTCATGTTCTAATAATAATGCATAAATTGTTTTTTTGCTAAAAAATTTGACGAAATGAGTTGATTTTATGTACTGTAAAGTGGGGCCCTAATAGTATTGAACACGAAAGAAGTCCATGGTTCGTGTGCCTGGAGAGCGATACTGATAGCACAAAATCAGCAGTGCCGTGGAGGAGAGGAGGCAAGCAGTTCATGGATGTGGTCTGTAGGAGCCAGGCAGGTTATTGATTATGCATGCAAAAAGCGGTCAGCTGCCTTTCCCTTGCATATCTTCCAGTATTTGTTGAACCATGTTACTTCATGGCATTTGATGCTGTCAACCCCTACATCACATTTTAAAGGGAATAATATCTCTCCTTTTAATTTTTGAAACAGAGGCGAGTAAAAACTATTATTGAAATATTTTTCTTTAAAAAATTCAGTATTTAATAACGCAGACTTTCAATTTGCAAGGGCTTTCATTGCATAGACATCACTTGGGAACAGAGATGTTTCATAGGAGGGAGCCCTTTCAGGATAGAAATTAATTCGGAAGACCTTTCTCTATTGAAATAAATACAATGAATATTTTAGTAATAAATTCTCCGGTTCCCCTGGAAAATTGATTTCACACTTGGTCACAGTTCAATATTTGAACATTTGTGACCACACATTATTAAATACGGACTTAAAATGCTCGGTAAACCCTAGCCCCATTTATATTTTTAACATTTTCAGGCGGGGGTTAAGTATACACCTCTAGGATAGCATTTTTTTTTCATAAAAAGTCTTGTCTATTAAAGTAAGTTTATATTTAATAAAAAAAAACATTATTTTTGTGCTGTAGACGTTTGAACACAACACGCTGGTGGGGATTACGTAAAGGGGCTGGAGTGAGTCAAAATCAGTCCAAAATATCTGGGCTGACTTGTCCTAATGACTTTGTTTACGAAAACAGTGAGGGGTCATTTTTAGTAAGGTTCTACAATAATTAACTTTTCATTTAGCATTAACTACCCCCTCCTCAAATCAAATGAAACATTCTNTTGTGCTGTAGACGTTTGAACACAACACGCTGGTGGGGATTACGTAAAGGGGCTGGAGTGAGTCAAAATCAGTCCAAAATATCTGGGCTGACTTGTCCTAATGACTTTGTTTACGAAAACAGTGAGGGGTAATTTTAGTAAGGTTCTACAATAATTAACTTTTCATTTAGCATTAACTACCCCCTCCTCAAATCAAATGAAACATTCTTTCAATGAGTCATATGCCACTAAGAAATAAAACTTTGAGATACATTCAAATACAGTAATAAAAATATGCTATCAAATTGCAAGTTATTCCAAATGATCCACTTGAACAAACTTTTTATTGACATTCAACTATTAAACCATAATACATACAACTCAGTCATGACCATTAGAAATTACAGATGATTTGACAATTCATAATATACAAATACAGATAGCTGTAATTTCATTTAAGTCTGGCAGTAAGAGCAAACACAAAACACTACGGTATATCTAAACAAAAAGTCTAAACTCACTGTAAATATTTTATTGTCACAACTACACACATGTTAACGTTTATAAATACTTGAAGAGATGCTAATCGAGCAACTAATTTTGGAAAATAATTTCCTGAAGGAATCATGATGGAACACGAGTTTTAACACTGAACACATTACAAAAAAATAATAAATACAAGCTGGTAAAAATATACAAAGACGAATCAAATACAACAAGAAACCNGGGTGTATACATACCAATAGCACCACTACCCTCACCAAAGTGGTGTGCAAGCATCACTCTGGTTAAGCCAGCGTCAAACCAAATTCAAAGAAGATGATGTCCTGCCCTGTAGCATTTTCTATTAATACATGTAACAATTTTGAATTCTTTCCTGTAGAAAGGGTTTTTACTGTGTCTATGCTGGTTTTTCCCTTTCTCTTCTTAGTTATAGTAGTTTAGCTGCACGTACATTCAATGAAATAATTTACATTGTCAATGTAGCAATAATAATAATTTTCAATAAAAATGCATCAGTTTTTTTTTAAATGCAATTTTATAGTTTTATATATATGCTACAAAATGCCACAGACCACAAGATAGATCCTATAAAAATGCTACAAACCACAAAATAAATGTTCTAAAAATGCTACAAGCCACAACATAAATGCTATTAAATTTATTTATAAATGCTCTTTAAACCTACCTCTAATAATGAGATATTACCATCAATCTGTCAAGTCAAACAATTTTATTGGTTTTTAATTATTTTAAAGCTCTCGCAGAGCTTCTGGCTGCCCCTCTTTTAATGTGTTCATATTTTTTGATAGGTGTTTAATATGAATTTTTATCAGGGNCGCAGAGCTTCTGGCTGCCCCTCTTTTAATGTGTTCATATTTTTTGATAGGTGTTTAATATGAATTTTTATCAGGGCGTTTGGGAAGCTTTGACAGAAGTCGTCCTATACAGTTGCTTTCCCTCACTTGCTCTACTATTGATCACACTTAATTCATTATTGTATATTCACTATAGGTGCACCTGAACATTTTTGTGTGCATAAGTACCACGTGGTCAATGTGTAATTAATTTGAAAGTAATGTGCACACTGTTTGATACATCACAAACTGTAATTACAGTGCTAATAACTGAACCCAACACAAACTTGGCATACTCCCTACAATTAAATTACTGAATACCTCAATACAAACTAAATTAACCTAAACTAAAAACATTTAACTCACACTAACCTAACATTAATCATCACCACATTCAGCAAAAATGGAACATCATAAAAAATACAATTTCAAACTGCAAGCAACTTTGGAGAGAAGACACTGTTATATACTTGCTAGTTGTCATATAAAGGTAAGATTTTAAGGTTTCATTATCTAAAGAACTAAAATAAATCTCTAATGTATTCACGTGATATATAAGATGTATAAAAAGAAAATGGAAATTTACTGATGAATAGAAATGGTCCAACCTCACAAAGTTTTGGTGCCATAGCTAAGTACAGTAAAACCCTGTTAAGAAGTTTTCCTGGTTAATAAGCCCAAATTTTTCAGTTCCTTAAACATTTTAAGAGAGTTTTACTGAACCAAAAAAATGTCATTAATGGTTTGATATGAGAATTTATTTTATATTAAGTTCAGTATATATCTGGCATGTTTCTTAAATTCAATTCAAGATTTATAAATTTAATTTGAGATTTGATTCATGCCAAAAATTACTGGTTTACAAAGCCCTAAATACAACTCTAACAAATTAAAGTACAACTGGATAATTTACCTGAGTTAATGTACAAGCCATTGGGAGTGGCAGTGCTTTTACATCGCCCACTTTCTTCCACAGGTCTGTGCTGGGCTTCTCTTTGCCCTCTTGGTACGCATACAGCTGGTAGCTGGCCACCTGCTCATGTTCCTCCGTCAGAGACATGTTCCACGACAGCACAATGCCTGTAAATTATCTACATGTAGCCTTTCCATGTGCCACACATATTGAACAGCACCAGCAGCATAGCCTATTTCATAACGCATTACATCCCAAAATACAGCCAACAACCCATCATAACAATGCACATAAACTGATAGACAATTATTGTGACTCAATATTTCAGAACCAGGTTGACATGTATCAGGTATTTTGACTATTTTCTTTTTACCAACTACACATCACGTGCATGCCACGTGCCCCAGACAAGACATGAACCCCGGCCAGCTGCTTCCAAGGCCAGCTGACCGCCTCCTCTGGAAACGCTGAATCCAGCATTTAAGGAATAGTCACACCAGTCGCCCTCACCTAGTAAATTGTATTAGAAGGAATACCAGTGGCAACCAAGTGAGTTGCCCCTTTGCGAGCGATGAATACCACCCGCACACAACAGAAACTACTCCAGCTTCTTGCCATCCCCGAGAAAGCGCAGTAAGGTTGCACTGCCCAGTAGTATGTTAGGCTGGGCACCCCCAGAAAAGCCAGTTTTAATTCTCAGCAGCTTGCTTCAGCACAAGTTGTGCTGCAGTCCTCTGCCTACCGTCCTCCTCACGAGAAACCCCCAAGTGATCACCAGCAACCAACACCTGATGCTTTCAAGCACCAGTGTAGCCCCGAAGAGTCAACATCCTCCAACCCCCTTTTAACATCGCCGTCAACATCAGTTTACTTACCATTATCCCCCAGTCCCTTCAGGACTAACCACACTTCAGTTAGGGTTCAGTTGTTATTATAACTACCTAATTGCTGCTCTTGCTTTCCCTACAGGCCCCTTCACCTGTCACCTTAACTTCACTTCTGCAGGTTACCTAGTGAACTGGTAAGACGCAGGAAATAGTACAGGTAACCGTGTTCTATTCTGGATGGAATAAAACATATATTTCAGTCTAACCAATGAGTATCCTGTACTTAGTATCCCTCCTGGTATGTGTCATCCTGCAAGGGAGTGGCAGGAAACCACGGCTTTGAAACAGATTTCCGACTAGAGTAGGAAGCAGGCCATCCCCTAAAATGGTTAGCACGTACGTCGCCAAAACAATACACATTAATAGACCACCCATACTGTGGACAGGGTATGCAAAGGTACGTGGTGCACACATATGGTAGAGCCCCCTACTAATAAGACTACACAAAGAAGCGGTTAGGCCAACCAAGTCAGTTAACCCACTCCATCCACCGCGTATAGACCTGCCGGAAGGAGAGCCAGGCCTGACTAGGGGTGACCTAACCACCTCTCAATACACGATAGCTAGAGCCGTTGCCTGCCACCCCAGTGCGGGCGTGAACAGTAGAACCTTCCTGCACATGACGTACACCCGCAGAAGGGGTAGTAAGTAGGACACTGCTGTCCTTGGAGAGAATCAGTCTCTGAGTAATCCAACCCCATCAGCCTTCAGCAGCTTAACCCTCCTGGGAACAAGCTCAAGCCACCTGTCAACTGCTGAGGGCTCACCTCACAGTTCTCCCTGCCAACCTCTTTGACCCCCTTATTAAAACCCCCGGAGTTGCTCATTCTGTCGTCGCCTACCTCCGCGTGGACCTACCCCTGGCATTGGGGATTGACCCAGCTTCAGTAGCAAACACCTCACTCCCAGACGCAGAATGCCCGCCCATGTATCCAAGACCAGCTTCCAGCGAGGGACGTCAAAAATTATACCAGAAATTTATGTTGAAACAACCAAGAAGGTTAAAGAACAGATTGTTGGTGCTGAACATGTGGCAGTAACTACAGATATGTGGACTTCCACATCGCAAGATGATTATATGAGCATTAATGTACACTTCCTTATTAATTACTTCAAGTTTCAACATTTCTGCATCGAAGTAGTACCATTTCCTGAGATATCCCACACTGCAGCAAATATTTGTAAGTTCCTAGAAGAAACTATACATGAGTGGGGTCTTCAAAATAAGGTGGTAGCAGTAGTCAGAGATATTGGGCGCAACATTGGTTCAGCATTAGAGGCATCACCATTTGAACACATTCCATGTGTGTGCACACCATCCAGCTGGTCCTGAAAGATGCATATTTCAGATGCAAGGTTGTTTCCAATTTGTGCACAGACGAATCGTAGGCCACTTCAAACACTCTTCAAAATCTCAAAGCTCCTACGATCTTATCAAAAAGTAGCAGGACTTCCATCTCGCTGCTTGATTCAGGATGAGCCTACACGATGGAACAGCATGCTTCACATGCTCAAGAGACTTGCTGAACAAAAACAGGCCATCATACTGATGTGCAATGAGGTTAATTTTAATCATGATGTAAGCAACAGTCAGTGGGTGCTTTTGGAACACTTTGTTTCCATTCTGGATATTTCTGACAAAGCAACTCTGCAAGTGAGCTCAGAAAATGCCAGTTCTTCTGAGGTAGGTTGACTTGAAATGTTGTTAAAAATCACCCTGCTGAACATATATTACACAATAGTAAATTCTAGCTCATTTTCATAATTCTTAAAAAGGCTAGATATATTTGGCCAACATGTAACACTCAACTTGTAATACCATAAATAATGTTATCAAACAACCTATGCGAGTTAGAAATTAAAACATTTGCGATACATGTACAAATTATTAAGATCTGTTACTTTCTGCTGCAGATAATTCAATTGATGGATATAATTAGCCATGAATTGGAAAAGCCAGCACCACAAGGGCTGAAAAATGACTTCTTGTCATCAATGAAACAAAGATTCCAAGGCACAATAAAACACCAAATCTTGGTTTTGGCCACTCTCTTGTATCCGAGATTTAAGGGATTGCCAATTATAAGACAAAAATGTTTGGAGTCTGCTTAAAGAACACTTCTTAAAAAAGCAAAAGCTAATGAACAAGCTAGTTTTATTTTATTTACATAACAAAAGATTGTTGTGGGGGTTCATTTCATGCCATTTCAACAAATTTGTAATAAATTGGTTGCCGCTCAATTTTTGAAAATTTATATTTTTTGTACAGTTATTTATGTATGTTTGAAAACTTCAAAACCAATTTTTTTAANGCTCAATTTTTGAAAATTTATATTTTTTGTACAGTTATTTATGTATGTTTGAAAACTTCAAAACCAATTTTTTTAATATTGTTTTTCCACCATTTTGTTGAAGTCTCTTAACACACACAAATAACTGTGCAAAAAATAAAAATTTTTAAAACATAGTGTAGCAATAAACCCTTGTTGAAATGGAATGGAATGACCCATACATGAAAGCTTTACATATTGAAATTTATTCAAAAATTTTAGAGAAAATTAATAACTTGCAAACTTTGTTTTTAGGATGTTGCAGAAGTTCATTCACAGCCAGCNATTAAACTACAGTGTCGAAGCATTCCTACGCCCGATCACTGAGGGCTAGTATTAAGTGTTGGCGCCTCACGCCACGGAACAGATTACAACACCTACGTCCAAACCTCAGCTTTGGCCGGTGTCACTACCATCTGCTGAAATAGAAAATGGAAAATTTTGCAAACACCACACACTTGCGAAGTAGCGTCAGATGCCATTTCCTTCAAAATACATGTAGATTTTGTTCGATAACTAAATTTTTTGGCTACTTCCGAGCCTGGGAACCTTTTTTTTAAATAACACACCAGCATGATCTGCTGTGTTTAATGCTATGTTACTTTCGGCCAAAAATGAAACGAAAAGATACTTGGCCTTCGTTACTTCCAATCTTGCCTTTGTAGAGTTGTTAAAAAAAATCTATCAATCTTCCTGTGCATGCAGATTTCCAACATGCTTTGGACATTTCACATGCATACTTAACGTCGCTCCTACCACTATGAGAGATGTAGAAATCACACTGGCACACTGTGCAAAAAAACCAACCAATTTTTGTCCTTTGAGATTTCAAAATGCACGGAAATTCAGCCGTATATGCATAACAGTAAACTTAAAAATATTTTTTATTCACCAATGTACTTTTATTTTACTTTGCACCCTAGCAATAAACACAAAAAAACATTGTTTATCACAGTACACCTTCCAATGTTTGTTACACACAAAGCAATATGGCATATCATGACCACGCTAACCCCATATAAACATAAACAGATGACTTCCAAGAAAATCCGAAAAACGAAAGAAATCACAAAATTATTTTACAAATATCTTAACAATACACTTTTCGGTGTCGCAAAGTAGTAACACAATCTAGCAGTGAAAACAAACACAGCAACACTGCACACCACCATTTTAACCATTTTGGTAACAGCACTTATCAAACACAATTCGTAACATGGAGCTCAATGGTTGGTAAACTCAACCCACATGACTGCAGCATCATCCAATCACAAAGAGTGAATTATAAGGTGCGTGGTAATGCAGTCCCCAAAACATGGCAGAAGTTGCAGAAGCGTATAGAAATTAGCTACGTCACACTCGATTCCACGATTCTTGAAGAATCACACAATCAAGTATCGGAAGTCAAAGAATCGAAGCAACAAAAACCAATTACTACAAATACATAACCCATCACCTCTCAAAAACGGTTTAAAATTACTTTATTTATGCTAGTAAATGAATCACTCTTGGAAAATTATTTTGCACGTAAAAATATGAGATGCAGAAATAATCTGAAAATAAAACCGTACTGGCAAAGTTCAAATTTACCATTTGGTATATTAGTATTTAGTTGCTTCAGTTCGGTCGCAATTTGGTAGTGTTGTTTTTAGCAAGTTTCGTTACATTCTAAAAACTAGAAATATGCGGGATCCCGAACTTCAGGAAAAATTTCAGGAATTCAAAATGATTTTCTTGTCGGGTGCAAAATAATTTTTTCCCGGAATTTTTTCAGGGAAACTNAGGGAAACTTTATGTTCACGTCTGTATGTGTTGTTCCAACTAAAATACAAGTCTGGTTTCGTGCGAGAAGCTTTGAATCGACTATTTACGTAAGCGATTATGATTTAATGAATCAAATATTGTCGAGAAAGTTTCGATTCTTCTGCTTATTCACAAATTTCAAAGATCGTTTTATAAGCAAAATTTTTTTTTGAAAGCCATATATTTTGTAACGTTAACACCACGTATTTATTGCAAAAATTAACTAAAACTCGTTGCAAACTTGCACTATTAGGAAGTAACAGTAAACCGTGCGCACTGAATTTGTCTTATATGGGAGCAACATCTATAAGTTGCAACTATCGATTGCTGGTTGATATGGGACGCGAGTTTCGATATACATAACCTAAACATTCATGTAAAAATAACCTAGTAAATTATAAATGTTTAATTCGACTCCAAATGTTTCAACTATATTACTGATATCTAACATGGTGTTTTTAAAATATGGGTTTGGTTAAAACGATTTGTAACACGCCAGCAAATTCTCTTTGTTCTTTGTTCGGAATGTGTTTTTGTTTTTTATTGTGTGTTGTGCTTGCTCGTTGCCGAGACATTGACAAACTCGAAACGTAACCAATTTGCTACGANTTTGTTTTT
Organism: Clitarchus hookeri; assembly: GCA_002778355.1. Lineage (NCBI taxonomy): Eukaryota > Metazoa > Arthropoda > Insecta > Phasmatodea > Phasmatidae > Clitarchus > Clitarchus hookeri. Next base: position 22,094 of record NQII01012111.1, read on the forward strand.
TATTGTGTGTTGTGCTTGCTCGTTGCCGAGACATTGACAAACTCGAAACGTAACCAATTTGCTACGAGAAAAAATATAATTAATTTACTTAGCTATTTTTCATTTCGTTATCGGTAGAGGAATTAGCTTTGTTACATACTGATTCGGTATGTTGCATTCATTACCTGCCAGATGATACCTGGCTGTGATTGCAGTTGCACTACGTGATTCAAAGCATGTGTGTTCACAGACGTTAAAACTTCCACTGGAAGGTAATTTGAGTGAATTTGTGTCAATGTACACACATTTTAACACCAAAAATGCTATTCTTGCAAACTTTTTAATAATTAAAAGTGTTGGTGAACATTTATCATGCCAAGTAAGGTTTGGAAATATGTTCGAATAAACTATGTAGACAATATATATATAAATATATATATATATATATATATATACACACATATATATATATATAAATGTGTATGTTTTCAATATTATCTGATATGCCTCTTTTGAGCTTTTTGGAATTTCATATGAATATGCTCCTACTGTTAGTGTTATATTATTTATGTTAGCAATAGGCCTATTACTAATGCAGGCCTAGTTTAAATAATTAAATTTCACACCCTCCTATACAGTATTTAGTTCTGTAAANCTAATGCAGGCCTAGTTTAAATAATTAAATTTCACACCCTCCTATACAGTATTTAGTTCTGTAAAGTAATTGTCTCTAACTAAAAGAATCACGATTTTTGGAATCAAGAATCAAGTGGTATCGGCACCGAGAATAAAAAAAAAAGTGGAATCGTTACACCCCTAACAGAAATAAATAATGATTCAAAAATTAAATTCCTTTGGATTTGGAAATTTTGAAAAATATTTCGAAATTCGTATAATAATACACATGTCCGTAAACCTGTAAAACAAAACATCCGTCCGTAAATTTTACGGACAATCTGTAAAAGTTGGCAGGTAATTAACAATAAAATGTAATCTAATAANAAAACATCCGTCCGTAAATTTTACGGACAATCCGTACAAGTTGGCAGGTAATTAACAATAAAATGTAATCTAATAATAAAAGTATTAGGATAATAGAAGGTATTATTACAAATAACATACCAGTAGCTCTCAACTGTTCTCCTATTTCCTTCCAAATGGCAGCAATGATGTGTCTGCTGCAGTACTTTAAGTGCTTAACATCATAGATCTCGTCATGTTCGCTCATTTTTTCTATTAATTTTTAACTAACCATTTTTCACAACATACACAAGAGATTTCAGAATTTGACAAAAAGGGAAAACTACAACAATACTAGGATATACTGTAATGCACAATGCAATGCGTGTTNAGATTTCAGAATTTGACAAAAAGGGAAAACTACAACAATACTAGGATATACTGTAATGCACAATGCAATGCGTGTAGACAATGAGATGGAACTGGGTTGACTCCACAAAATCAAGACCGGCATAGATCTCCTCCCACGAAAGGACTGGCTCCAACTGGATTTTACTGAGACGCTGCCTACATCCGCTTACCCAAAACAAAGGGAGGTTTGTGTGTTGGANACTGGCTCCAACTGGATTTTACTGAGACGCTGCCTACATCCGCTTACCCAAAACAAAGGGAGGTTTGTGTGTTGGATTTCCCTGTTGACGCAGCTGGATGGACTTGACATGACTGGATGGGTTTAACACAATTGTTTAAGTATGAGTAATCTACTAAACTCAACTTAAATACATGCAAAAAGCTTTTTCACACACCAGCAGCACATAGGTGATCTGGCATATTGGTATAATTTTGTGAATCAGCACATCTTTAATGGAGACACCTGCCTCCACTCACTGCCAGAGCTGAGGCAGTGTTTAAACTGTGTGGCATGGTTCAAACACCAGCAATAAAGCAAACATGCAGTATGTTATCAGTAACAAACAAGAAAATTACTCTTCTCTTTGAGCACGCTAAAATTCCCTTGTACATAGTAATAAAAGTTTTGAAATATTGAAATATACCTTGCTGATCTTTATTTGTAACTTTTGAAAGCTTCAAATTTGGCTTCGGTGGCGGCAGCTTTTGTGACGTGCTGATTGCGTGGTACACTGGGGCAGCCGGCAATGGCGCTGGATGATCCAGAAGGAGTGGTTGAGGGCACTAACACAGGAACAGTAAGTATACACATAAACTTCATGGTTACAAACANGATGATCCAGAAGGAGTGGTTGAGGGCACTAACACAGGAACAGTAAGTATACACATAAACTTCATGGTTACAAACAAAAGCACACATTTAATTGATAACAAACAATGAAACAAAATTTCACAAACGAAACATAACTCAAAAAATTTGACACAAAATATATTAAACCTGAGGTGGTGAGGTAATGTGTTACAAATTGCATTAATTCACTAACCATTTGAATTATGCTAACATCAAGGCTAGGTTGGTATACAGAATGCACTTTCTCTCTTTCATGAACACACAATCATTGATGTGCACACACATACATGTGCATTCATATCACACCCACAAAACATTTACATATCACACCTTTTTTGACTCTGTTAAGGCAACAACCAGGAAGTATACATAATCCCTGTGACTTAGCAAGACACTGAAGGAAATGGGTTTAATCCTACAAAGCAGAATGGAACAAGAAATTACTGGTATACATAATAAATCTATTTCTTCTATATGGGTGGAAATAATTTTTTATGAAGTTCATAATAGCCTAGAAGGTAAGTAGGTAGGCCTTGACATCTCGTTGACAGAAATGTCATTAGAGGTGGAACCAGAGCAACAGTAGTGAGACAATTACAAATGATTTGGAGCATCAACTTTGGATGTAATCAATTTAATGTTTTGGTAGATAGGGTTTACTAACCTGAAATATTTACAGGGCCATCATTTTGAAAATAAGTGCCTCAGCCACTTAAATCATTGCAATGTCCCTTTCAGTTGTAGCACTCTGCTCACACCCGGTGTCAATGATATTGCCTATTAATTATTGTTATGTATACTGTCTGGGTGGGTTATGCCTCTGCTAGTTCGAACAGTCAATAAATAGAAATTAGTTTGATTGTTCCGTATTGCATAGCACAAACAAATCCCACGCAATACAATCGGGTATGCCTCATTGAAAACTCTTATTTAAGCAATTGATAAATTCATATGGTCACGGACTGTAAACTCCTAATTGAACAATTGAAAAATTCTTACAGTCACGGACTGCAATCAACACTTGCTTCTTGGTGATGTACCATGCCACCATACACTGTATAGCCGTGAAAAACTTCTGACCTGCTTTAAGAAGGGAATATCGCCTCTCCCTCTCCAGGGCAGGGCGATACACTCCTCCATGTATTCCTCTAGTTGTTCAGTGCTCCAAGAATATTGCATGGGCCTGCCATTACTCAATGCACATTTAATAGTTCAATTTCATTTACATTAAACATGTTCTGGATTACATTAAAGTACTGATTACCCATATCATTAAACTATCTATTGTGAAAAGAGTGGGCCAAAGAGCGAGTGAGTAAGTATGTACATATGTGGTCTGTGTGTGGCTGGACGACTCGTGACAGGATTTGTGGTGGGCGGACGTGTGTGTAAATAAAATAATTCTACCACCAATATGTCTCTCTTTCAAAACACTTAAAAGAAAAATCACGAGTATCGGAACATTTCAAGAATATGAAAATATTAAATAAATTTTATTACACCAAAACGTTTCCAACAACAGGTGAGTAAAATTTAAGAATTTTACCTTTAATTTACAGGATGCTGTTAAAACAGAACATCGACAAGATACGAACAGTTACAACTCATATTCAGTAAAACTATGCACACAGGACTAACTTCAATACAGCTTAAAATATGATTCATGGGTTAAAATCATAATAATAGTGTTTTATTAAAAAGAATTTAACAAATCATTATGTGATTAATTGTTTCAGCAGAAAAAAAATGTATTACATGACAATGAATGAAATAATTTGCTTTTCCTCCACAAAAGAAAAATGAGGACTAAGACTGACATGGGACAAGCTTAAAGAAATTAGGCACATCTTGGCATCCACTAGGAAAGAATTACTCCTGAATTCAATATTAAAGTAGTCTGATCAATTTGCTCAAAAGCACGTCACTGGTCTGTTTGATAAGGAAAAATCAAATAGCACAAAATAAATTCTTTCTTCACAATGAAGTAACATATTTTAGTCAGAAATTCTATGATGATATACTGGTGGAAATCCCAAATATAGTATTACCAAAACTGAATCATCTTACAGTCCNCTGGATTACATTAAAGTACTGATTACCCATATCATTAAACTATCTATTGTGAAAAGAGTGGGCCAAAGAGCGAGTGAGTAAGTATGTACATATGTGGTCTGTGTGTGGCTGGACGACTCGTGACAGGATTTGTGGTGGGCGGACGTGTGTGTAAATAAAATAATTCTACCACCAATATGTCTCTCTTTCAAAACACTTAAAAGAAAAATCACGAGTATCGGAACATTTCAAGAATATGAAAATATTAAATAAATTTTATTACACCAAAACGTTTCCAACAACAGGTGAGTAAAATTTAAGAAT
>NQII01012112.1:0-24672 GCA_002778355.1 Clitarchus hookeri
AGTTGCCTTAAATTAACTACCCTAGTTAATTAAAGGTTATTTTTACTACCCAATTTGCGGGTAAGCAAAAAATGTAGCTCGTCGTACTATTAAAAAATTACGATACGTTCCTTTGTTGAATACGAACGTTGCCAATGTATCAAAATGCATCTGCCACATATTTCATCAGAAAACAATGGTTGTATTTCAGATTTTGTAACAAGGGTAAAAACTGATCACTTGTATGCATTTTTGAACTGCGGATAACCGTTCTTAACCAAAGGACGCACAGTAATCCATTGCTAGGTACTTAGAAGGCTAGTTTCCGCAAAATATTGCCGGAAATTGGAAATTTGATTATTTATTTTTAAAAAAAGGTACCTACTCTTGTACAAATTAACAACCTTGTAATTGATACATAAATACTTTTAAACTAACATGAAAATAACATGACATACAAATATTGTATCAACATATTAATGAACATGCCCTAAATTTTGGTATGAAAGAGTAATACTTAGGCTAGTAATGCCCATAAGTCTTGATTTAACTAGAACCAACGATCTCCGATGTTGTTGTATTCCAAAGATAGTTAAAAAAAACTGTTTTTACTCAAATCCAATAAGTTTAAAAATTGATTTGAAAACTAACCTTATATATTATTATTACGAATAAGCGATTCACATTAAAAACATTTGATGATGGTCGATAGTCCGTACAATTTGAGTGGGGTAAACAATAATTAGTACCTATTACCCTGTTTTCTCGTAGCTATAAATTTGATGATACGTTATCTACATTACTTTGGTATTTTTCAAATGCGATGATTATGTAATCGGATGTAAAAATAATACCTCTGATTTATTGAACATTTTTTTATTTTAGTTATAATAATTCTTCTACGTAAAACAATTTACAATGACATTTTTACAGATTAGTGTTATAGTTGGTAGTAAACTCTACTTCTGTGTATCACCAAGCTCGTCTGTAGGTACACTGTAAAACAATGATGGTAAACTTCCTAAACAGTAATGGAAGTTTTTAACATGTCAAGTGTATGAAAATAATATTACATGTCAGGCTGAAAATATCGGAATGTTAAATTTTGCTACTATACAAAGTTGGAAACTTCCCTGTGTATTTTACTGTTTCCTGAGCTACTGCCAAAACGTTACCATGAAGGTTTTGGAAAATAATTTACCATTCACGCTTTTTCACTGTACATACACTCTGATATGGTAAATTTACGTATATTTTCTTAGAGTGTAGTGGCAAATAGTTGCAAGAATTTTGCACGGCTGGGAATCGTTCAGAGAGACCACGTCTCTGGTCCCAAGATAGTAAGTTGTGTTTAAAACAGAAAGTAGTAAATAGAAAAAAGTTGGTAAAATATGTTTGAGTATAACAAAACGCTGAAACTAAATAAGATTAGTAATAACTCACAAGTACATCAATAACAAAGATACAGACATATTACCTGGTAGATTTTTTTAGTTTTACTGCCCCTAGTATCAAAATTGATAAACTGGATTTATACAACGTACGTCTGATGTATCTAGCAAACATTTATACTCTACGAGCTTGACTTCACAAAATAACATAAAGTAAATTTGATCATGCTGAGCTGACAAGCTGTAAGGGCTTCTCGGCAAGAATGGAACCCTACGGGCCACGTAAATATCCACCCGGCACACACGAAGTTGTATAAAAATGTTCCGAGGAGCAAGTAATTATTTACAGTCTAAAACTGCAAATGCTGAACACGGGACCGTAAGTGAATAACAGATAACACTCTCCAAAGGAGAATCATTTAGATTTTCACGCATGAACAAGTCATGATCGCATACAGTTACACTAACAGCTAGCATTGAGCTATTAGCTTTAAGCATTTTGTGGGCTCAGGAGGAAATATAATATATGTGCGTCCAAGAACTGCTGAAGTATAAGAATATACGTCTTTAAAATGCAGGAAACTTCAGATCATGAGAATTACATTTCTCTTCCGCACATGGAATCGACATACAACCCCATGGAACCCTCAATTGTCCCCGTTGCAAATGTGACAAAAAATTGTTAAAATCCAGCGCAGGAACAAAGCTTAACGACGTGATGTGTAGTTTATAATATAAAAGACACTAACTGTGGTATTTTCTCAAAATAATAATTATCACTTCCGCTTTCGTTCAAAAACTGTCACAGTTAATGCGAGCTTCTGAGAAATAAATAAGTTCGACTGGATCATAACAAACACTACGGGAAAAACGCACTGCAACGCTTGTAAAGGAACATAATGAACATTAAGTACTATAACGAATTTACAGTGATAGCGACCAAAATAATAAATTTCGAAGGATAATCTTTAAAGACGTACAATTGTACAATACACCGTCACAATACATCACTCGTTGTAGAACAGTGTATTGAAATGCAGCCCTGAAAAATAAACAGTGGCGCTAAGTAAAAAAATATATATTAAAGGTTTAAAACATACGACACGAGATATAAGCAGACGAGACGAGCAATGAGAACGTTTTAGTATTTTACCAGTTATTATGCCGTAAACGACACTTAAGGAGGTCGCATGCCTGGACCTGCCTTTCGCGTTTGAAGCTGAGAAGTGCTGTAGCGATAAGGGCGGGAATGCCACGCTCATCAAGTGCGTCATCGCTGCCACGCACACGGTCCTAAACTGGAGAGAGTGGAGAGATTTGGGTGGCTCTTAACACCGAGGTCTTGAGAGCCGATGAGTGAGGTGAGCATGGATAAGCGCCGGAGCGCAAGGGTGGAGGTAACTGGAGATACCCGAGAAAACCCACCGACCAACGGCATCGTCCGGCTCGATCCCCACGTGAAAATCCAAGAGTGACCCCGTCGGGAATCGAACACGGTTCGCCCTGGATGGGAGGCAAGTGGTCTAACTACTACAACACCGTAGTCTCTCTGAACTGGCGTGCAGTGTTCTCGTCGTGCTGCACGTTCCTGTCGGACTTAAAAACGGCGACCCTATCACGTTGATGGCAAATCTGTAGCAAAGTTCAACACAGACTCATATCTGTGTTTCTCTCAAGTCTAGGTAATATGTTTTAAGATAGGGCAGTGTGAAAAAAATAATTTTTTTACTACGTTTTAAGGTTTTAAAATAATATCATTCCGTCTTTATCTGGGATATTTTTTCTTTTCTTATATAAATACATTGGGGACACGTTCAATAGTTTCGCCAGGAAATCCCTGTTTTAAGCACGCTGTTTAAGTGGCAGGCAGGGGACCGCCCTAGGTAACGAGCAGAAGCACAACAAAATGAGTAAGAATATACAAAGATGTTACTGTATGAAGAGTACATCCTGTACATATCAGCACGATGTTATCACGCACAATGTACGTCAGTAAGTTAAACTACACACGCCACTTCCTACTTTTCTCCTTTCCCATTAAAGAACCTAGGAAAAATGCCCTAAAATGCTGTTGTTTCTCTTCGAATGTCTATAAGAGGTTAAAAGTAGAAAGCGGTAGTTGCAGATAATAGTTTTTGTTTTTACCTTTTGTACCAGCTTTCACGCTGAGTTGCTCCGAGAATTCAAGTAACGTTTCAATTTCTTTTATGGCGGAGGGAGAACCCGCTTTAATATTACCAGTATTTCATCGCGTAGTATGAATTCCAATAAACTTGTATTTGAGTGGATGTAAAGAAAGAAATTATGTAATTAATTGTTTTTTGAAACGAATTCTTAAGAAATGAAAATGTTCTGTTAGTAAAAAAGTATTATTTTCGTATAATTATTCCTTTACATTCATAGATGCTAATCAGAGTGTCAACATGTTTTTTGGGGACGAAATTAACAATGATTTGGTATGCAATTAAATTATAAAATAATTTACGGGCTTTCACAGGTACTTCTTATTAATCGGAAATGTGCCTATGACACACCGAATATATAAGTAGGGTATTATTTTACCATATAATTTTTTTTGGCGATAACTTTGAGAATCATAACAAAAAATTCAAAAACCTGTTAAAATAATTAGATAGTTAAGCAGTAGTTTTAACACAATTTCGGCGCATGTAATATTAAATTTACACACATCGTCAGACAATTTGCACACCAAAAATAATTTGTTTTTTTTGGTAATGATGCAAACAAAAGAAAACCATTTACAATACCACTGTATCAGGCAATTCTCCGTTCACGTGGGACGCTTAAGAAAGGTGCCTTAAATATTTTATTGAACAGTAACAATGACACACGTTTTCATCAGAGATCGCTGAAATTAATTAACTTACAAATAGCATGCCAAAAACTAGGTTATAACAACATTCCAACTGTGAAATATTTCTTCCTAGCCGTTGCTATCACATCGCGGCTCTCACTGTTTTTAATTAACATTGATTACGAAATAAGTGTTACAATATATAGAAGATAAAATTCAGTTCCATCTAATCAACAATATAATACTCTAAATATATTCATGAGTTATTTAAACAAAACCGGTCGTCATGTTACTCCTGGGGTGATTTTTCAAAGGTTAGTTTCAAAAAGGGCGAATAAACCATGAAATGTCTTTAGTAGAGATTCACTAATGTAAAGTAGCTGCCACATGTTTATAATGGCGAACAAGGAAGTGGCTAGTTTTGTTCGTGCTGGAATGACAACGAGTTGTCCCTCATACAGATTTTTTGGGTTAGTCCAGAATAATTGGTCCTCCGTATTAATGGTATTTTAACTAATCCATTGCTCCCAGAAAAAAAATGACCTTAACGTCTAAATGGCTCGAATGATAAGTAATTCAGTGCGCCGTCCATTTTGTCTTTCATGTCCCTGTTATCGTTTCTTTAACGTTGTCATTCTCACAACTGTTTTTCGGTAGTTCCCTCATGCATATCGCTTATAATATTACTATTGGAAAGTAGTGTCTACGCCCCGTTATCTTTCGCTTTTCTGAAGACTTCATATAACACATGAAGAGCCACACCAACGCCCTAGTACGATGTAGGGTATATGTCTACCACCACAAGAAGCGTCAACATTTTGTTTGTACTCTATCGATATGCAGTGGCTACAAAGACTATTGATCTGAAATATAGTGTGAAATAAAGAGCAGGTTCCATGATGGTTTACGGTTCTACGAATACAAGTGGTGTGGGTGATTTGTATTTCATTAAAGGCACAATGGATAAAAAGGTGAACGTCATCAATACTCATTTTCCCCATAGTGTAAAAAAATGGGTCTCGCTACAGATTAAATCTTCACTCAAGACCACAACTCCAAGCACAGAGAGCCTCGAACACCAAGCTGTGGTTGTTTCACAATACCCCACATTAGAGGGAGACACCGCCAAAATACCCTGATATCAAACACATTGACAATTTATGGCACCAACTACGCAGGAAATCGAACGAGAACATGAGATATCAAACAAAAAAATGTCGTGAAGAATGCCCTTAGAACTGGTTTGGATAAAATATAGAGAGGAACGGCAGAAACCTTGGTGATATTGATGCCAAGGACATTTTCCGACATCAAATGGGAAAGGAGAACCAACGAAGTATTAAAGAATGTGGAAACGCCCAAGAACTTTCATGACGTCAGTGCAGACCAATGCTTATTTGTGGTAAGAGAGACATGGCTGATTTTATTTGCAATTTCGGTTCTGTTAGAAATGAAAAGAAATTCACCTTAATGCATTGTATGCCATATGAATGCATAAGTAATCTATAAGGATAGTATATACCATTATTATTATTACTACTATTATTATACTCCCTTCCAATTATTTGCATAGCTGTTGCCAGGCCAGTACTTCTTGTAGCCACTGTATATGCATATTTATCAACTTTCAAGGTTACCGAAAGATTTTTCCCGGAAGCGCAAAATTTAATTGCATAATTTAGTAAATGTGTTTTCAAAATTTGTAGCAGCATTTTTTATAATATAAACGGATCACACTCAATTATTCGTAAAATCTCAACGAAAAGTTTAAGGATATCAACGAAAAATACGCAGTATTATGTTTAACTTACAAATAAATTGCTTTCTTCCTTGTCTACATAGGCAGTACGTTAGTAAAAAAACAACTATCGTTNTATGTTTAACTTACAAATAAATTGCTTTCTTCCTTGTCTACATAGGCAGTACGTTAGTAAAAAAACAACTATCGTTACAATGAGGCTTACCGGGTCCCATTAAATGTACTATGGCATAACAGAGAACAGTTATGTGTCTGATTTGTAAAGTGCAGCATGTAAGATCTAAAGCGTCACGTTAATAACATGGTCTATAAAATATGNAGTTATGTGTCTGATTTGTAAAGTGCAGCATGTAAGATCTAAAGCGTCACGTTAATAACATGGTCTATAAAATATGTGTATATATATACATATATAAACCTTTATCTGCCGAGTTGAGAGATTTGGGAAGCTCTTAACAACGAGGTATTGAGAGTCGATAAGGGTGAAATGAGGTTAGAATGGTGTAGCGCTGGAATGCAAGGGCGGGGAAACGGGAGATCCCCGAGAAAACCCGCCAACCAGTGGCATCGTCCAGCATGATATTCCCAGTTACGAAAATCTGGGAGTGACGCGGCCGGGGATTGAACCCGATTCGATATATTGGAAGGCGAGCAGTCTAACCGCTCAACCACCGCGGCGAATATTATTTTTCCTGAGATATTTTGGTTACCTGATTATTCTTACAAATACTTAGCATTCTATTTTTTTTTTACTTAATAGACGGAAATGATATCACTTATATTAAATTACAATTTATTCTCAATAAAAGAAAATTTTCTACTGATGCACGTGATAATTTTTTCTAAGCAATTTAAAATCAACTTACACATTTTTTATATCCTTGAAATCATTTCAGTTTATAGAACTGTTAATGAAATCGGAGTTTTCGACAGTAAAAATTCTTACCCTTACTCATTGAAACTACAAAGATTGCCAAGAGTTTGTTTGTTGTACGTTAAACGATTTCGATCACTTCTGATTAATGAATATTACTTTATAAATTTTAACTCACCTCGGAAATGCCTTGTTACGACAGTGGTATGAACTATTTGGAAAATCGAATTATAAATGCGGATGTATTTTCGGTTTATAAATCTCGTATGGCCTTTAGAGCAAATAGTTAAAAGTTCGTAGTTTTTTTTACAGAGAAAAATCATAATTCTTACAAACATTTCGCTCTTTTTTTAAAAGAAACATAACATTTTTTGGAATGTCCTTTTCTATGATTTTTTTCTGTTATTCATTTCACGAAGGTTAGTAAGTTTGTGTCTTTGCTATTATGCCACCCACTGTTTCTGGTTATTATACATGAGCCCGATGTTGAAAACTCAACTACTCTCCGCCTACTCGACGAAACAGATGAAACAGTGTTTTTTGTGAGTGTTAATATCAGTGTTTATATGCGCCCGTTGTCTTAACTGTAGCTATTTAAAATAGTGAAAAAAACATGACTTCCAGTTTAACAGGACTTTGAAAAAAAAAAGTACAACAAATGGATATACCATATAGTTCCAAAGGATGGCAAGAATAAATCTATTTTTTTTTTTTTCACGAAACGCTCTCGGGAAAATAATTAAATTTAGCAACTTTTTATTTCATATATATTTTTGTAAAATGGTGATGTGCGTCGTGAAAAAGAAATAACAAGCGATCAAGGTCCTTGGTATGAATATGCATGCTCGCTTTTCAGCGAGGCCATTTGCAATGCAAACTAAGCGGTAATCGCAACTGCTGCTAACACTGGCGGGACACTAAAAAAAAAGATAAAAGACTACGAAATTGATTCCCAGTGGCTCGCTTTGGCTGGGCGTTTGTTTCAACTCCTGAAATATCTTTTGTCCGGCAGATTTCTAGTGGGGCGTATTGTTGCATTTAAATATTTTACCATGGAAATACTAAATTACGCATTTATAGGCCATGCTTTTAAAATTGCTCCTTTCATAAACTTAGGAATTTTGTAATATTAGCAAAGTGACTATTATTTTTTAAATTGATAAGCTACACTATGCGCGTGTCACTACGAACAGAAACTTTTCCATTGTACGCAGAGTTTCAAACATCGAAATTAAATACTTGAGGTGTTCTTTATTTGTTGATTTGTCATTCATCTAAATCTGGCAGCATTTTTAAAGTTTGTATTATATGTGCCTAGGAAATGTATAGTTATTTTGCTCTTATTGTACGTGTGAATTTTGCTACTCCAGTATAATTATTCCAAAACCCGTAGATACTGAATATTGAACTTGAACATTATTTGATGAGCCGTGTTCCAGACAGTCAGTCTAAGACGCTAGTTACTACAGTCTAAACTTTTGCCAATTAGAGAGTAGAGTTAAAGCAGAATAAAATGTGGCTTACAATTTTTGTTAAATATTTTTGCGATGATGGTTCCTTAGCCATCATTTAGCGTGTATTTTCCTAAAGTTTTCAATATGTTTATATTTAAAATCTAATTAGATTTAAAGTTTAAAATAAATTATTGGTATTATAGTCTCTTTCAAGTAGTATGACTAGAGGATCTGAAATGTCCGTGTCTTAGCAGAGTAATAATTATTACCTTTACTTAAATAAGTTTCACCCTACTTTTTTGGATTCCACCTATTTAACAGCCCAACCATAAGTGGAGTGGAGTAATTTGGGCGGCTCTTAATAACGAGGTTTTGAGAGCAGTTGTGGGTGAATCTAAATGAGTGTGAAGCAGAGCCGGAATGCAAGGGCAGGGTAAACAAGAGATCCCCGAAAAAACCTACCGACCAGCGACATTGTCCATCACAATTCCCACGTGTCTAAAATCCGGGATCGGCCCTGCCTGGAATCTAGCTAGATTGTCGTTCGTGGGAGGCAAGCGTTCTAGCCACTCCGTCAACTGCGGCCCCATAATCATAAGAACAAGGCAGTTAAATATATCCAAAACCTGTAAACTCTATATTTCGTTTACTGTTTACTTAGATATTTCAGTATTATGATTGACCAGAAATGCTGTTCTGAGTAGATCAAAATATATTTTCAAAATATTAAAATTTATAGTTTTCAGAAAATACCTCTGCTATTCCAAACTAAAAAAAATTACGTTATTATTATTTAATCTTTTTTATTCCCTAGTCACACGTAACTGATTTAATTACATCGGAACTAAAGTTTAATTTTTATATTCACATAAAATTTCACACTACATTAAATATCACCTAAGATTTGTTTTCAAAATTACATTAGAGAGTATACACACAAAATATTATTATGGTGTAAATTTTTGATTGTAAGGTTTACATGACGTTCACTTTATAGCATAAACTTTTTGCGCTGCATTAATTAAAGATTTCTTTAACTTGTTTTTTATGGTATACCAAAAATACATAAACCAGTTGTCCCTCTTCGTCGTATATTAAGTGCTATTGGTTCACCAGCTCACGTCAAAGCAAAATACCTCAACAAGCTATTACAACAAGTTTTACCGACTCCAGTTTCTCACGTGAAGAATTTTGCGCATTTGATGGAATTACTGAAGGGAATACCTCTTCAACCTGGATATATTCTTGTCAGTTTCGATGCTGTTACCCGTTTAATCAAAATATCAACCCAAGAAGCCTTCGACATTGCTCAAACCCCTAGTGGAACAATATTTCAGTCAAGTACTACATAAAATAGCTTAGTGCTGTCACCTCAACATTCTTATCTTGTCAAGGAAATATATAAGAACAGAAAAAAAGGTGCTGCGATAAGCTCGCCTCGTTCTCCTTTACAGGCCAATATATTCTTGACCAACTTCGAACAGAAGTTCGGAGACCCCAGCAGTTACAAACCCAGATGTTGGCAGAGACATTTCGATGACACCTTCGTGATTTGGAGACAGGGAAAAGAGTCATGGCAAGAAATTCTGGGGCGCTAAAACAACCAAAAAAGTAACATCCAGTTCAAAAAGGAAATTGAACTCAATGGAAAACTGTCCTTCTTAGATGTACTGATGTACAATGAAGAATATAACATTGGGACGTTGCTGAAACACCGTGCATCTTATCTAAATATTCTATGCCACAAATAAGATGCATTACATGGGATTGTCGAGAAGGAATCTGAGGCTTCCAGTGGATGACCCGTTTGACGTTGCCAGCGAGGACGTTGCAGCCGACGCGGTTGCGCGGCTTGGCAGGCGAGCGAAAACTGAAGGTGCGAGGCTCGAGGCTGCCCCCAACCCCACCCCCCTCCGACGCTCACCTCCTTCCAACGTGTATGGCGGGTGTCTAGCAACCGTCTGACGCTGCGATCCACGTCATCAAGATTTGAAGTTACTGGACTTGAACCACTTCGAAAACCATGTGGAATGTTCCTCAACACTGGTCAACGTACTATTTGGTCTATAAAAGGGGTTGCATTTCGTCTTGGGAAGACAGAAAGAATAGGGACCGCAACATGATTAGATATTAACATTGCATAAGGCCTATTCTGCCATGTTTTATAGGGGCTTTATTATTAGGCATTTAAAGGGAAAATATTTTTAAGAAAATTGGGTTTTATAACTAGCCACTTTGAAACGTTGCAATGTTTTGGTTAAGTTTGTTATGCTCTGTGAGCCCATAATCAATGTAACTATATATAATTTGTTCATTATACGCATTTTCAATGCAAAATCTGTTAAAGTCTTTTTTGGCTCTTTAAAACCGTTATTATGATTGTATTTTTTACATAGGGCATTTTATTTTAAAAAAGAGAAAAAAGAATAAACCCATATATAAACGAAATAAAACCAACTGTCTATTGATACTTTCTCACAATTTTGGGGACTAAATATTTTATATTCCAATCTGTATCAGGGAATGGTTGACTTTTTCGCAATATTTTGCAACTGCGTTATTTATTTGTACTCTGAAATTCAAACTCTTCTAATTGAAATATTTTGGTTACACGAATTTTTGATCAAATGAGTGGTATGGAAGGAAAGGGAGTAGAACGTCACTTTCATGGAGTGACTGGGTTTCCTGAGGGTGCTCCCGCGCTGTGACAGCTGATTCCTGCGCCACTCTGCAGCCATTCCTCTCAGTACTTTTTGGAGTAAGTTATTTTCATGAAAATCAAAATTGTGAGGAGTGACATTTTGCTGAGGATATTAGAGATTGTGTATATCTGTTTGCTAACCAAAACGACTTCTGCAGGTGGAGCGAGAACCAGTTGGATTTACCATCTTACCAAGGAAACACTCCAGGCCACTTCAGAAGAAGTGAAAGTGGAGTCTTCCTAGGCGGACAACATCGATACGCTGCGCGGGTTATTACGTGGGGGTAGTTTTGAAAGAAGTCGCCGTCATGGAAGAAAAACGTGGTGAGTCCGTTCCGCTATTATTTAAAATTCTTAAATTCATGTCTCCTGGAACAGGTGGTAAAATACCCAGCATAAAAACCTTTAGCTTAACCGACGTATTCAATTTCCTAGTAGCTTTGTCTAACGTCCTAGACTTAGTATTGTGTGAGCCGTCTATTATTTATTTAGCTGCATTACTCGAAGTGCCCGAATATTTGCAGTCAGTTTTGAGTGAAGCCATTTCAAGTAAATGGAGGGTTGAAGTACTTTGCAGTAATTTATTACAGCAGGTTGGTACCCCAGTCGCTATTTCACTTTTGCGTATGAAAATTCTCGAAAAATGCCAAAGTTGTGCGCAGACGATGGAAGGGTTTGTGAAGTAAATAATACGGTTAGTTGCGGTGTTAGGTGGTCCGTGTGACGAGGCTTACTCAACTGAGGTCATGTTTTTCAGTATTTTTTTGCCAGGGAATCATAAATTATTTTCGTTTGCGAAAAAGCCACAAGATTTAAAAGCACTGTTAGCGTCAGTTTCTCAAGTTAAGCTAACTATCGGTTGTTTAAAGATTTATCGTATCTGGTCATACTCGTTATTGATTTTTTTTTTTTTGGGGAAGAGACAGTGTTGTGGCGACGTGAAAATTAATGTTAGTGTTTTGGGTTTCCTCCTTAGTCACCTGTCCCGTTAGTTAACAAACCGTAGTACCGTAGGAAAAAACCGATGGTTAAGTTAGGGAAGCAGTTGGAGGCAGAAATAGAGAAAATTAAAACTGAGCTTCATGACGTGGTTACAACAAAGGTGGGTCATTACATAAAAAAACCCAATATTACTGAAATTGAGATATAGCAAGCCTGTGTTTTCGGTTCCGTATGGAGTGCATCAGCCTAAGGTCCCTATTTTTAAACAAATTTTGGGTGGATTTGAAACAAGAAGGCATTATTGAAGACTCGTAGAGTGCGTACGCGAGCCCGTCATTTCTCATCCCAAAAAAAAAAAAACAGCCAGGGAAATACCATCTTATTAATGACTATAGGTTAGTCAATGAGAATATATTTATTGATTCATACCCAATTCCGGTATTATACACAGTGTTTCAAATTAAATACGTCAATATTTTTTTTGTTTATATACTAGTTTCATTTATAATCCATGGAACATATAGCATTCTTGTGCCCAAATTTGGATATATAGTGTATATATATATATATAGTTCATAAAAAAATTAAAAGAATTCCCAGGAATGATAACAGAAGGACCCATGTATGAAATACTTGTTTGTATTTTTTTTTATCATTCTAAGAATGGAGAAGCAAGAGATAGCTACGCATTAAAATTTTTTTCGTGCTATCTTGTGAAAGGAAAAGCGCTCACCAGAGGCTCTTTAACAGCAAAGCGGTCTTATCTTACAGGCAAAAAAAAATCACAAGAGTAGAAATAAATCAAGGGATTTACCAACCAGTGAGAGTAGATAGTCACACTCCCTAGACACAAAAACATCCCAACTAAATGCGCCGCGGGGCCTCTTCCACGAACTTTGCGACCAAAAAGTGTATCGCTGCTTTATACTGTGGTTTGCAGATAACGAAGTACACAAGGGCGAAGTTGGGATATATGTAAAGCTACGCGTCGTCCTTGTGAATCTGTTTTGTCACGAGAATTTCTGTGACATATCGGTGGGTGGTGGATAAAGTTTTTATATTTAGCAGTTCCCACTCTTGGATATCAAACACGCAGGATAAAGCGTTGTTTCATTAGCATAATCAGTAAGGAACAATAAAATAGTAACAGTTCATTTATATATGTATAAATAATGACATATATGTAAACTACCTACCCGTTCGCCGTTGGAGAATAATATTCGAAATGGATAGTTCGAGCAAAACGGCTAAGAGAATAACAAATCACTGTAGAAGATGGTACATTTTGCAAACTTCGGTTTATTTACTGTCATAACCAGGCATACGGCTAGCAAAATAAGTGTTTGTGTTGTTACAAGTTCAACTGGTCTAAGGCTCCTTCTACGGNCATAACCAGGCATACGGCTAGCAAAATAAGTGTTTGTGTTGTTACAAGTTCAACTGGTCTAAGGCTCCTTCTACGGACTGCTATCACATTTTCAAGTAAATATGAGGTAGAAACCTTTATTTCTAGTCTTCTTAAATGAAACAGCCATTTCCTGTAAAATTTCAACTCATTACAATTACTTTAACATTTATAAAAAATANTAGTCTTCTTAAATGAAACAGCCATTTCCTGTAAAATTTCAACTCATTACAATTACTTTAACATTTATAAAAAATATAAAAAAAATTGCTGCTTTTGTAATATTCTAATCACTGAAGTAATTAGTATCACGACACCTTTTAAATATTAACACGTAAGTTTGCTCAATTGTCTGACAGTGTTATCCGGTGCTTTCGTAGAGGCGTGAAGGTATTGACGAACGTTCCGTCCACATAGAGGTCGTTAGAGATGATGCAAGTTACTCGGAGAAACAAGAACGGGTAACTAATCGGCTGTNTCTGTGGCCTGCAGTAAGAAACTATCGTATCATTAACATGGAGTGATTTCGAGAATCCACTGAGAACCGAAATTACGACGACATTGCCAGGATTCGAACCCAGGTCCTTACGAATGCGAGTACGAAGGTTGGCCGCTTCGCCATCTTGCTCGGTGCTTGCCTAAGGCATCACGAGTGCCCGTACTGAAATGTCACGTGCATACAGCCCACTTGTTTCAAACCACCGATGTTCATAAATTCTTCCCACATCCCACTATCATAAACACTGCTGAGGTAAGATCCGACTCCTGCTTGATTCCATAACTGAGAGCTACAACACCACAGGCCTAAGAAATATTACTAGCATTTGAGTAGCTAACTAATGGACTGGCGCCCGGACCCTTGGCACGGCACTCGAGAGCTTCCTAATGGTTCTGGAAAGGTTTCTGCTCTCTTCTGTATTTCTGAAACAAAGCAGATATTAACTGAACTCTTTTCATCTAGAAAGACAATCAGCACTCTTTCCCAACGTCACAAGAGCGCATGGGAGGACAAGTCATCCGTCAGACACGACTTCTGTAAACGAAATGAAGTGCGCCAACGTTGGTGCGTTGACGCGCCACCTGGCAAGAAATGTGGGTTGTGCGAACGTATTACTTAATCAGTTCCTGTCAGTGCACATTTGATGTACTTCAGTTGTCAACCATTACTGGTAAATGTACGAGCCCTGGTGATGACAGGGAGAGAGGTAACTGTACTGGTGCTACACAAACTGACGTCAAATGGGAGTTTAACGTTGGTAGTTCCACTCGTATGTGTACTTATATTGGCCTTTTATATGAAGGACAGTATGAATATCACTACTTAATAATGCCTTTGAACAATTTAATTGTTAAGTTATGTAGGAATAGTTTTGGAATTTCAAACTCTACACAGTAATAATACCAGACACAGATACTGAAGCTATTTTTCAGAATAATCGATAAACTATAGTTTAAAGTTCGACTTTCTTGTGACATAAAGGCGCCGTTCATTATTTTAAATACAAATAATTAATTATATTCTATGAAACTAACAATGTATGGAGAAAGTGGCACCAACGTACGAATAACCCTAAGGACGCGAATTACTATAAAGAATGAAACTGCCGCAGATTTAGACACAGGAATGCTATATTTTCCGTGGATTATAAACGAAACTAGTATATAAACAGTAAAAAATATTGAAGTTTTTGATTAGTTCTGTTGACTTCACTGTATATAAATATATATATATATATATATACCTAATATGCTACGATCTCCATATTTGTTAACCCAAGTGCAGAAAAAATAAAATGCACTGTTCACCAGGAAATATGTTTCAGGAAATTAGCAGTTCATAAAAAAATTTTAGAACTCAAATATTTTTTTGCGATGGTTAAATTATTTTTTCAAATGTTTGTTATTTTGAAAAAAGCTCTGAGTAAAATAAAACTTCATGCAGAATACATTATTGCCAGCAAACAACTTTATGAAACTATCTAATTCTATTTCATGGAGGCCACATGTTCAAACATAATTTCCTTCTAATTGTCGTAAGTTACTGCCAGTGTCCCGAGCATGCCCAGTCGAAGTATTGGTATTGCCCACACAACTGTAGGTTATTTGCATGGGACACTTCATGATTGCACGAATTACCATGGTGTTTGTTCCTTGTTCTTTCAATGATGTTGTTTAATAAGTCACAATTCGTTCAACACAGTCTATTCTCCAAGCATCGAAACGGCCCACAGACAAATAAAGTCACGCGTCTTAATATTTCTGCAGCAAAATAAGTGAAATTTATTTAAAACGTCATTTGTTGTCGTTACTTACAAATCCGAAAATAAATTTTTTTAGATTTTCTCCGACGGTGTACTGGATACCATTAATTTACTGCTTCTCCATATGTTTCTAGGATGTTATTTTATAATTATTTTCAGTGATTACTACCTCGAAAATTGAACATGTGCCAAAAAAAAAAGTACAAATATTTCTGTAAATTTATTGGGGTGAAATCGGTGGTGTTAAAATGGCTGCTTGTGAAAATATATAAACAATGATATTATTAATTATTAACTGAAATTATGCATTTATCTGAATATAGTGTTATTATGTATATTTTTTCTTTTTGAATATAGTTTACCGGTTGTGAAAAAGATTGAAACATTAATTTCTGCTGGCAAAGAAAATAACATTTCTCCTTTGTGAAACAATTGCAGAGGCGTAGTTCACAAGTGAATGGCACAAAAATCAAAAGGTGCACTCTCTGACAGCCTGGAAGGCAGGGTGCAGAACACTCGCCACATAAGGCGACCACTAGGGCAGTGCGGTGCAGGTGCCGCTGGAATACGTGTGCCATCGCAGTGCTGAGAATTGGCTTGTATCATTGATGGTGCAGGATGTGTACGTTGTAGGTCGACTTTATTAAATGGTTTTAATGGACAACCCGTAGTAGCATCGCATAACTGATGAGGGGATATGCGGTTATTTGGCATGTATCACAGGACAGTTCCATGAAGGGTGGCATGACGCACGGGGTGTGGAACTGCATCATAGCTAACAAGTTACATAACCGCCTGGCATGTAGGCCACCACGTATCACATACCATCGTCACGTGGCTGACTTTGGATGACAGAGCCTTGGTGATATGCGCAGTCGTTAGCTCTACCGAAACCATTGTAGTAGTGTTTACTGGTGTGATAATACTTGTGTTGTTTCTGATGCTTAATGGCAACGGTTTGGTAATACTAGTGTTTTTATGATTTTTAATGGCTATGATGGGGTAATACTAGTGTTGTTTCTGATGGTTAATGACAATGTTGTGGTGAAACTGTGGTGAAATATTGTTACTGTATATTTGGCCGTCTACCTTTGTTTTTTAATTGTTCTGTCCTTGGTGTTTTGTATTTTTTATTACCTGACTGGGTCATTATATGTTTGATCCATTTATAAATTGGTGACTTTTTTTTGCTGTTTTATGATTTGTATGTAAATTTTGCTGATGTTGTCTAGCCACATTTATGTTGGTTTTTTTTTGTTTAGTTCACTGTCAGACTGGATCACTATAATTTTTTATCGTTTTATCTGTCTGTTTATTTTGACTTACTGCAGTGTGTGTTTCGCTTGAGATTGTGCTGTTTTCGTATTGTCGTAGCTGTGCTGTCCTTAATGTTTCTGTGTCGCTCGTTATCGAACTGGATCGTTGTTTCTTGTTCCATATATGTGATTATTTATATTATCACATATTTATTGCATTTGTGTCTCTCATCCATATACTGTGTTCTTAGTTTTTCGCTACTTTTTTCGTAGTCATTGTAGGCAACGGAGATCCAATCAAAATTATAATTCAACACAAGTGTGATGGAACTATAGCGAAATGTATCAGTTTACATAGCCATGACTGGCTGACATTCAGACCATTCAAGATTTGCTGCCATTAATAGGAGTTTTCGCGAAGAGGGGATATTTACGTTGAGTTACAGTGTAACAGTGTCGCACAATGTGTTTAGTTAACGTTAGAGCGATATTTGTGCATTGCAAAACCGAGCCGTACATGTCCTAATACCGTGAATGCTACAGTTTTACAGGCGTAATCTTGGCTGCCCAAGGTCGGCGCTAACACCATACTTTGAGGAGGAGGTGCTGCGAAAGCTCCACAAGCTGTCATCTACCAGCACTGGACTCATGCATGTGTGGAGAGATTTCAATGGAGAGAAGCTCCACTCTTACAGTCCACAGAAAATGCACCACTTCAAGGTCGAAGACTACCCACGTCGTTTACATTTCGCGCAGCGGTGTTTACAGCGATGTGCAGTACAGCCACATTTCCCACGTTTCGTGTTGTTTACCGACCAAGTGCGATCAACAAGAAAATGTATGCTGAGGTCACGCAACAAACACGTGGGAGGGCGCTTCATCTACGGTAACCACGAGCAATTTGACACTAACGTGTGAGCTGGAATTGTAAATGACAGTTTAATTGGGCCACACCTGTTGCCCTCTCGCAACCAGTACCTGGTACTTTTGGAGCAGGTTTTGCCAGAGTTGGTCGTGGACGTCCCACGTACGATTCGACAATAAATATGGCTGCAGAATGACGAGGAATATGGCTTTTTATCTGTCAAGATAAAAGGGTTTCTTTTTACACAGCTGCTGGCATATTTCATTTTCTGCACATCATGAGACAGTGGAAATGGTTTAACTGTGAGGAAAGAACTTAGAGTGGTCAATTCGAAGTGCTGCTAACCACACTAAACCGTTAGAAAATATTTCCGTGAAATTACGGACTAGTGCTGGTAGAAAAGTTATCCAAAACTCTTCATAAACCTGAGGATGTTACATTTTCTTCAATGATAAACTTTCAATTACTTTCACAGAAATGTCCATGGATTCACGAAACCTCTCCGTAAATTTCCTAGCTTGTGTTTCTGAATTTCCAGTTTACGTGAGGGGTTACAAAAAATTATAAGTTTTTGTTATGAGGGTGCTTTACTATGTATAAAATAGGAATTTTATTAAACTTACTAAATATGGAGCGAAATTTGGACCCGAATCAAAAATTTGTGAGGCCACGTCTGAACCAAATTGTCTGACAAGTCAAAGACGCAGCTCGCCTTATAAACATGAAATTTCAACTTAAGTATCTCACATAACTTTCTCTGTACCTTGTAATATATGAGGGTTTTAATGTTGCTTAATGTTACATGTGGTTCATGCTACTTTTCCATGTCTGAAGAGAAAATTTTAAGTGACGTGAGCAAGTGAAGAGATTCAGATGGCTCTTAACATCGAAGTCTTGGAGCCGATGTGGGTGAAGTAATGTGAGAATGGAGCAGTGCCGGTATGCAACCAGGATCGTCTTGTTGGGAGGCGAGCAGTCTAACCACTATATCACCAAGGCCTTATAAATAAGTGATGGGAATATTGTAAATGTTGTACGAACGATAATTTTCTGATTGTAGTAGGGACGAATGCTTCGTTTAGCTTCGGCGTTATTCGTTTTCGGTAATACGAAGGGGCTCCATATTTTGTATTCGCGGTACTCGTTCCCGTTTCTTGTAATTACGGAACGCTTTTCAGTGTAGCAATTATACATTTTCCTTGACGATTACCGTTAGTACACGGAAATTAGAGAATTTGTAACGGTAGAACCTGTTATGTTGTGAACGCCGGCTTTGGAAAGTAGGAATCTAGCCTACGTACAACCACTGCCCACTCCGCTTGCAATTTTTCCCACGAGATCCACTCCAAATCGCGCATAATCATGGCGGACGTACAAGTTCTTGCAGATTTCTGTTCGCTACTGTTTATGGTGCTCCGTCATTTCATAAGGTACGTATTTGTAATTTTTTTTTTAAATTTTCGTGTTTGCGAAAAATGGTTAGATATGGTAGAACTGCAAATGGTGAACTGCCGGGCGATATCCCAATAGTGGCGCGTGGATGTGCTTCACATATTCCTTTACATCCACGCATGGCTATAGATGATCGTTTTACACACTTGACATCCGTCCTCCACATAAAATAGAAGGCANTTCCACATACAATAGAAGGCAGGGAGAGTTGAATGCGCGCATTGCTCATTTAGGCTGCTCATTTCCGAACCCTACGTATTTCGTTTTATACTGAGAAGCAGTGTGTTGTCCAAAACCTTATTTTTTCAACATTACTACTTCTTAGGAATTGTTTATTCTACTTTCGCCTTAGTTACAACATATACTAAATTTAAGTTTAATAAAAGCGAAATTACTGATTATGAACCACACATAGACACAAAGACATTGATACGAAATAGGCACACATATTGATAATGCATATTTATTAATGGTACTATGGCATATAAAGCATGAAGGTGATATAATATAGTTGCATATGNACATATTGATAATGCATATTTATTAATGGTACTATGGCATATAAAGCATGAAGGTGATATAATATAGTTGCATATGAGTTATAATTTCTCAGACGAGTCGTGTTTCCTATTTGCTAAATATAAGCAAGGCACTTTCACTCCTTTCCTGTATATTAAGCGAAATTAAATACAAACTATGTTTTATATTTGTAAAACGTGTAAAACGGAATAGCATGAAAAGAAACTATATCAAAGGGATCGTGAATAATAAAGCACTGACGGTGCATGAAAAGGTAAAAAGTAGGCT
This sequence comes from Clitarchus hookeri, assembly GCA_002778355.1. Classification (NCBI taxonomy): domain Eukaryota; kingdom Metazoa; phylum Arthropoda; class Insecta; order Phasmatodea; family Phasmatidae; genus Clitarchus; species Clitarchus hookeri. Next base: position 19,962 of record NQII01012112.1, read on the forward strand.
AATAAATAAATTCATTACTGAAAATGGTGGCTTCATTAGGGAACATACTCATCCCTTTACTAAATTCAACAATATTAATATTGTTCACAATTTATTGGCATTTAACTGGCGATAGCTTCGTAAAATAACGTAGTAAGGAATGTTGCTTAATTTATATGTAACTGGTATGTTCAATGTGTATATTTGTAACCAGCTTCTGACCAAAACTTTGACCACATAGAACTCGAGTTTTCGTTGCAGTATTTTTAAACAGTCAGCATGCCTTTAAAAATTGATACATATTTTAAAAATAGAAATTGGAATGAAATGCAAGTCCAAAAATATGAGAATTGTTGCTGTTAAGTTTGAAGTTGTTATGAGTTATTGGCAGTGTCAACATGCAAGTTAGGTTTTTTGCAATACTTCTTTGTAAACCATATTCTTTGCCATTTAAGTTAATAGAACCGTTTCAAATTTGATATTTTTTAAGTTCTTTCACGAAGTAAAGAATAAATAGAACAATCTAATAAATTATCTCCATACAAACTTTAAACCCCCATTTCACACCTTTAAGAATTGAATTTTGAAAAATGCCTCCTTAATTTCTCTATACATTACATAACGAATTTTTCCAACATATTCCATGGTTCTAGGACGAATGGTCGAAGCTAAGCGTTGATATGTCAGTAAATTATTTTATTTTTATACATTTAAATTATCATCATAAATATAGAAGGAACGCAAAATTGTGACTCCAGTTAAAACTGTAGTAAAGTAGAAGTAAGTAAATGTTAGTATTAAAAAAAACCAGTAAAATTATATAGAATTTTAAGCAAGTATTTTGCATGAACATTTCATTTCTTGGCATTTAGAAACTATAAGACGAAACTAACTGGCATTAACACAGTACGTCCTAACTGGAATCAGGGAAGAGTCCCGGCAGTAACAGCGAAGTGACCCGGTGGTCTGATATTTGAGGCCAGCGAACCAGCCTACAATGTCACAGCAGTTGTAATTAGATTGTGGTCGAGGAAGGAAGTTCTTGGCACCCTCCCATTTACGTAATTGCGTTCGGGCCATTCTCCTGTTATTTCGCCACTCTAGACCGGCAATTAAGCAAAGTAATACCAGTGCAACCTCCGCGAGAGCACACTTGGGGTGGAGGGGGCAGCGCTGTTAGAGAATTGCCAAGCACTTCGTCCCTGTAAATATTGACCACTCTTCCAATTACATAAGCATCCCAGTTCACCCGGGTGGTCTCATCTTAGTTAATTGCGCATCGGATGATGTAAGGAATCTATACAAGCAAACGACATATGCTGTACGCGGAGAAGGAATCATCAAGTGAAACCGAGTATACACGGTGTTCCGAACGTGTCTCATGCTCATCGTAATTTACATTTCGAGCATCTTAACTTTTTTAATTCTCTGTGTTAGCGAAAGGTGTGTGAGTATGATGAGACCGGAATTAAATGCATAAATTCAACATTTACAACGTTATAATAATAATTAATTTCCGCTGTGCTTCACGACAGAGGTTACATCGAATAAAACATCAACACCCACCTGACTGACATAACTTATAGAACTGATCAAATGTTCAAATTACAAAGTCTCAAAACTGTCGATAGTAATCGAAAAATATCAAAGATTAAATAGTAATTTATTATCTTGTGAAAATGTTAACCAACATAAATTTCGTGCATTCAAGAGAATTTTGTGACAAACGAAGGTTACTTATTGCAAAACTTATATTGGTTTGAAATGTCTGCAGTCACATAAGAAACAAGAATTTACTGATATAACTAATGAGCCTTACTTCCTCTCAATAGATGTAAATGATTTTGATGAATTTCTTTAAAGCTGCGATAGTAGGCAGGTTTTAATGTCTTGTTGACATATGCATCATTAAAGATGGCACTAGAAACACATGCAACATTAGAATCTGTCGATTGTTTCCCGAAATATTACATTAAAATTTTGCTTCTTAGTGTGGTGCTATCTTATAAAATGACGGACAAAAGAGGTTCAGTTTAAACACATTTTATGGTTGATATATATACTTCTAGCATTCAAAGTTAAGTTGGAATTGATTACATGTTTTCGACGATATAGCCCACGATGCTAGAATAGTTATGTGGCCGCTATTTTGAAAACTGGTGTCTGACCTACTTAAAACGTACCATTTTATATCACCTACTGCAGTACTACTTGTTTGAAAAATTTAGTAGGCATCGGTCAATTGTTTGCCGAGATATTACATATAAATTTTATTTATTCACTATCTTACAAAATGGCGGACATAAGTGGTAATTGTTTGGTATATATTATGCTTGTAAAATATAATTTTAGCATAATACATGTGGTTATAATTAGTAGAACGGTATAGTAGTTATACCATATTAACCTAAAATATTTGTGTTATCGCCATCTTGAAAATAAGCACCTCTTCAATTTTAAACGCGAATGTTTGCATGGCCTTCCATTGGATTACTTACTTGCCAAATTGGGCGACAATTGCTCGAGTAGTTTTCGAGACACAACGTAAAATCTTTATTTTTCACGAGACGATATCTTAGAAAATGGCGGAACAACAACAATATTTATTTCTGAAGTCAATGCCTACATGACGCAATGGCAGCATATAAAATTTGGTGTAAATCTTTTGCATGGTTCCCGAGATGTGACATGTCACCCTCAATATTAAAATTGACGCCATTTTGTAAGTAATTACCTGACTTGTTAGAAAACTATAAAAGTAAGGAGTCATTACTATGTATTATTTGTGTACCGAGCTTGGTGAAATTTGGTCTACGCGTTCACAAATTGAAATGGGGTAGGGGGTGGACATAAGCACACACACACAAACACTTACACACATACATGCACACAGACTCACACAAACACATATACACACACACATACATTGAGACAGGAAAGTTATGTCATAAGCCTTTATTTCCTTCGAAAAGTAGGGTAAAAAACTCACAAAGGTGTCAGTTGGTGATATCTCTAACGTTCTGGTTATAGAGACCAATTAACTAGAAGCTTTGACGAATAAAAGTGTAAGTATAATATTTGAGTGTTTCCATAAATTTCGGTAGGAAATTAGATAGAATTTAGTGCGGAGAACTGCCAAAACTGATGAAAAGATGAAAATTCATGCGTGGCATAAGGATTTTTGGAAGGCAATAAATATTGGTGACTCGCGGCTGTATTGTGTAAATGCTGTTCTCGTACTTTCTGACCTGTAATACTTAATTATTTTTTAGGGTTTGATATACGTTTTGTTCAATTCTTACAGCGGGATATTTATACGGATTTAACATGTATTTATCTGATGCAGTTAGCTCAGTAATATTATTGTCGTAGACAGGTATTAAGGCTGATTGTTACACGGCCCTTATCTGCCGGAAGAACTGCGATGTCTAGAAGGGCTTTGGATGTTTTTCATCTGACTATCTGGAAACCACTGAAATCACAAACACGATAAATCAAAGAAACAGAAAAACGGTTTTCAGAAGGTAAGCCTTCGTTTCTGTGTCATAATTTCAGTTTCAGGAGTATTATTGTAAATTCTGATTATAGAAATTTCCCACAAATTCGACCTTTCCATTCGTTGTTTTTCAGTGATTTACTTTTTACTGACTGATCAGTTAAACCAGATTAATCAAATGATTCAGGTATCATCTCAAATGGAAAATAATACACTCTAATAAACTATTAAAGTGAAAATATATATATGTTATCTATCAGTGAAGAAAGTCCCTGACCGACCAAACAGTTAATTTTAAACACGTTATCTGGAAATTCTGTGAAAATACGTCCGTTTTTATTTACCTGATGAATGCGTGATATTTAACACTGACGTGTTAACCAACCGTGCTGCTGGGCCGTCAGTGATAAAGTTTTCGACTGCTGTGTTGGTAATCGTACGTAATAAGTTTGAAAGTAAATGTATTTATAAAAAGATAAAAACGTAAACAACATATGTGGGTTTAGTCTTGAATATTACTAACTTGTGAGATAGCACGAACATTCTGTTTTCCATTTCGGTTTCACGCAGTGATCTTAAAACTCGGTTTGGAAGTTGAAACTGCACGACATGTGGGTGAAGTTAGCGCAGTCATACATACGTTCTATTTGTATTAACAATCGGAGTTACTAATTAACATTAATTCTAAAAGGTTTTGCATAAACTTTAAAGCTTAATTTTAGTGATAATTTATTCTGATACGTATATTTTCCCCCATCAATGTCAACGTCAACTTGACAGAATCGGTGAGGTAACAGCTGGTACACTTAGAAAGTAGTTTTTTTAAAATCAAACAAAGTTTGTTTGGTGCAACAAAATTCATTGTTTGTATAGGGGCAATGAAATATTTTGTTGTTGAGACCCAATTATTATGTTGTTCATATTTGGTTACCAAACCAAAGATCTGGGTCATCCCAAATGACTCAAGGTAGTAATACCGGACTGTCCAAATATAAATTAGGCTATNCTCTGAAAGTTGTCTCCTGTGATACCTTGGTGGATCTGGTACAGGAGGGGAGGAGGTGCGGAGAGCCGGACATTTTCCGGGAAACATATAAATATAAAATTAAAAAACTAGACAACGTGCGCAAAATTTTTTTTTCAGGTTTTACAGCTTTACAGTTTAATTTCCTGTTAAACATGCTTTATTAGGATGTTAATGCCATTATTAAGCATTACGAAAGCACTAACAAATAC
>NQII01012113.1:0-21527 GCA_002778355.1 Clitarchus hookeri
GGCACAATTTTGCGACGTTTGAATTTTTTCGGAAAATTATTTTTGGATATGAGGAGTTCTGTTTGAGGAAATTCCGGTTAAGAGGTGCTCTACTGTATTCATGCTGGCAACTTTTGACTTCACTTCAGGAGTCACATGTCCTGTGAAGGCATCCAATACAAGAATGCCTCTTTCGCAGTAGAGCTCAAGGGCTCCTTCCTGTTCCACACCACTTTCAATCAGTCTTGCATCACCTCACTGTTCATACCACCTTTAGGCCGGCACCTGACTACCGCCCCTGTAGGCAGATTTTCTTTTGGCATCTTTTTCTATTAATAATTAAATTTGCAGTAACTTTCTGCCATCTGCTAATACTGAAACTCTTAATTTTCTTTACCTGAAGTTTTAACAGTGACATGCCAGGCACCTGTATTATTTACAGTGTAGTTGTATGGCATGTCGAAAAAGACATGTTTTGTCGGCATTTCCAATTTGTCCCAAAAGATAATCATTTTCCCTGTGAAGTTATATTACGTGCCTCTGAAATAACACCAATTTGTCCTCGAAGTCAGGCGACAATTTCTGGCAAAGAGAAGTTCTGCGACGTAAACAAAGGGAGTTTCTCTGCATCGTGTGAGTACACCATCCTCTGCTTGCATTAAAATCCTGCTNGTTCTGCGACGTAAACAAAGGGAGTTTCTCTGCATCGTGTGAGTACACCATCCTCTGCTTGCATTAAAATCCTGCCGAGGAATGCTCAGCGTGCTAGCAACCTCTCTTGCTTTCAGCCGAATCACATCACGTGACATTGGCAGCCCATTTTGTCATTGCGACTGCACAAATTCTACCACCTGTTTCATCGACTTCATGAAAACTTCAGCGTTTCAGGCCACTGAATGATTTTCGTGTTGAATGACAGCATTTCAACTTTTCCTTATACGTATTGTTTTCATCTGCGCATATTAGTCTCGAAGACACTAAACTTCCGCATGGCTGCACAGTTATTGGTTTGTTCTCCGTACTTTATTACAGCAATAAAAAAATTTCTGTCGTAAATCTGCCTTTCTCCTTTATTTTATTTACTTAATTGTGAACCTCTTTTCTCTAGGTGATGAGCCATTTCTTCCACTTTGTAACATACAGAAATATGAACGCTGGCTGAAAAGTAGCAGCAGTAAACAAACGAGTCAAAACGGGCAGTAGTATGTATAGTATGTATAACTCGTCTCCACAATAAAGCACACAACACATTGTTTGTTGCAACTACCCAGTATAAAAACATTACCCCATAGATGTAACACAGTTGTTCATACTACCTGTTAAAAAAACATTTTCCATCAACATTCCACAAATTAAAATTAAAAGTTGACATGTGACGTATTAGGAGTATTAGAGCGGCGCGGTCCCCCCCACCCCTCTTCATCATCAACCAGTGTAGGGGCTTAGAGAGACACGTGGCAATCGTAATCACCGCAGAGAAAGGTCAAGCAGAGGCAGACACGCGCTTCCAAGCCTTACACATGTCCTGCTGCGTAGTCCTACCCACCCACCACACACACTCCCCTACACTCCTAGCAAGCCAAGTAAAATTTGTAAGCGCAGAGATATCACGAGATAGGAGACGCAGTTTGCCTGAAGCCAGAAAACACGCACCGCAAAAGAATTCAAGGGGCAAGATCACCACTTACCCCCACCCCCCCAACCTTCAGGGAACCAGGGCACGTTTTTGAAATGCATTGTTCTGCTTCCTACCACGGCCCCCTCGCCCCAACAAGGCGACATGTGCTGACAATTAGGGATGGAGACTAGAGAGCATATAAGCCTCTTTGCGGTGAGGGTGGGAAAGAGTAATCAGTAGACCATCGAGCAGAACAGTTGCATATCGCCGCGCAGAGAGAGCAGCCGCGCTGCGTGCGGCTGGGGGGATCGGACCCCCGGTGACAACAGTACCTCAGTACATGAGTACATCACTAGAACAGCAGTCCAGTGAGACGGCACCAAACGCAGGCCTTTGCTAAGGCCGCCCACATCGCCGGAGCTCACCCACCGCAGACAACATACCAGCACCAACAGCACAGTAGTTAAGTATCAAGTCGCCGTCTAGAGAAGCCCCGCCTCCACCACGACATCATCCCCATTTAATACGAGTAGCCAAATTAGAGTACCACACCTCGGAAGTGTTTCTGTATGTTGTTTTTGTTTAAACTCGAGACAATATATTATCCAGTTAAGTGAAACGTCAAAAGACTTCCTTATTGAAATACCCTCAATGCCAGGTACCTTATAGTCTGTGCCTGGAGGAATTAACTCCGACTCTACGAACCACTCTGTGTGCCACAGGTGGGGAATAGCGTCATGTTTAAATGGCGCACAACAGTAGCGCCGTCAAGTTAAATTGGCGCCCTGACGAGTGGTGTAGCGTCAAAGTTAAGTACTGTATCATCTTAGATTCAGATTGAAGGATGATAAAATGTATCGGAATTGTCCGTTATTGCTCTCATTTTTCTCTTTTTGTCATTTCTTCTCTCCCTTCTGTATCTCTCAACGACCCTTTCTGGCCACCCCACCCTTGCAACACACTGCGAGCGATCACTATTTTTGACCTTTTCTACATCCCTGTTGCCAGTGTTTCCCTTCAGTACTTCAGCAATACATGAGCAAAAAGTAATGTAAGAAAATATAAACCATTCAGCGGTTCTGCTATTTGACAAGGCAGAAACCAACACCAGTGGGCTGCAGAAGCAACGGGAAAAGTTGATTTTTGCGCCTGGATTCAGGCGGAAGGAGGGAAGGGGCAGCACTCCTTTTTCTTTTGGGATGAGTGGATTGTCACATTCCAGCATGCCACTCCATAAAAGAGAGAGGTAAAATAGAAAGCAGCCCAGCCCATGCCAACGGTTATATTCTGTACCATATAAGAAGGCCACTTTTTGACAGCTCGGTGAAAGTAGCGCCACTGTTTACATCTGACTACATATCCTTCCACCATTAGTTGGTTCGTCACGTCGGGGCTGTATTTTTTATCAACACGCTGTCAGCTAATCAACTTCTCATTGTACTGTAATGCTAAACAAATTTTAAGATATTTTAAGACTGATATCTGTCTAAAAATATAAGTAGGTTATAAAAGTAAAAATATGACATTTTAGATATTTGATAACTCTTTTTTAATTTGTCCGAGATAGTGAATTTGGGTTAAAATTTTCGAGACGGTCTGTTGAATCTATTATTACACTTTGGACGTTATAGCTAATATATTTGAGTTGGAAATATGTGACGTGGAATAATGTTAGAATTGCTTAAAAACTATTCACGCCTGTCTCACTTTCTACGGAATTAAGGAGATGGGTTGTGAGAGAACAATATGGCGTATAATTTACGTAGACGAACGATTACCGGCCGAATATAAATGACTTGTACTCCAAATCGTTGTACATTAAATATATGTTACTTTAAAAATTATGCAGAGCTCGTGGAAAAATATAACTACTGACATATGTTTGTAAATTCGTTATATATCGCGCAGGAAAGCGGTTCATTTCTGGCTGGTAATAGCTCGCAGAATATCCGATAGATAGCGCGCAGCACGTCACGGCGAAGTTTTGAGTAACTCTCTTTATGGTCAACAGATAGCGTATTTTTTAAAGTTGATAATTCTTATGTTACGGGCTGGAAATATATTTAAAATTCGTGTCGTTTCGTCAAATTATTAGAAAAAATAATTCAACAATATTATGCAATATTTCTGTATGCTTTTGGAATTAATATCATGGACGTGTTGAAAGCAAGGTTTGAGATGGATGATACGACGTGAAAAAGCTTTCTGAAGTTAGCACAACTTCAGAAAACTTTTCCACGTCGTATCGTTCTATTGTACATTTCATTTTGATCACCTAAACATAACTACATTATCACGAAGTTTAGTTTTTAACACTAACAACCATTGTTTTGTGACCTCGTAAAATAAAATGTATTAATAAATCTACGAACTCTTTCTTATCCGCGTATTTTCTGCTTTTCTGATGTGCATCGGCAGTGCACTCAGAATAGCCAACGTAATTTTAACTTTTGTTCGTTGGTGTATCAGCTGATACAGGATTTTGTAAATGGCGCTTTGTTTGTTTCGTATACATTAAGTTGCCACTCACTGACTGTCAGAAAGTGGCCTTCTTATACGATATGGACCATACCATAAAAGAGAAGGCAAATAATAAAAGGGAAGCTGTCGACCCCAGTCACTGGCTCTGGCATTCTATTAATGGCCTTCACATTACCACAGTACAGTGCACCACATGCAAATGTAATGAAAGAAATATTTCTCACATATTTAACAGGACACCACAAATTGTTGATNAGTACAGTGCACCACATGCAAATGTAATGAAAGAAATATTTCTCACATATTTAACAGGACACCACAAATTGTTGATGCAGTTTCATTCAAGAAATATATTTTTTTCCTGAAAGTATATATAGTATTTTTAATTTTTCTGAAATAGTCTCTGCATTGTACTTTTGCTTCTTCCACTCATACTATTTCAAATAAAAAAACACTGAATTGTTATGTGAATATCTTTTTTTGTCCCAAACTTCTGTACCCTTCATTCTTTCATTTTTCCTGTAACCATTAACTTCAGGTAAAAAAAAAAACAGCCGGAGGGAGGAGTGGACAACCAATGTTCAAGCAGCTCTGATACATGTCAGGCAGCCACTTGCATTGATTATATTATTGCTGTGTAATAAACTAAGCATCGCATCATTTATGAATTATGAAATTTTACTTCGAATTACATATTGTGCTGAATTCTGATTTTACCAAACTTCAAAGCATGTAAAATCCCGTTTTTATGTTTGGGGGCTAACGACAACTTTGACTTGCATATAATTTTGATTTAACTGAGTTCGAATTTAGAGGTTTTGCTGTATTACAATGCTCAAGAAGAGAATCGTAACCATTTGTGGCCATAATAAACACAACAAACTAATTTTTCTACCTATTTCCCTCCCCCTTTTTTTTTTCAGCCAAATTTTTTACAGTTCTTGCTTGAGAAAGGGGTTTTTGCTTCGCAAAAACGAGACTTGACTCTATGTGGTCATTGACAACTCAAACTGAGACATTACCAGATTTAACTTTGCGACTTCCAGTTTGTGCGAGTTATCTGTGGTCCGTGCACAACTGTTTTGGCTTTAAAGAACTCGTCTGTTATGAAAGTGGCTTCATCTATAAGGAAGACACATGTGTGAAAGGATCATCTTCACTACCCCACTGAAATCCTGTTGCAAATAGACTATAGTAGATTCGCTTTTTCTTCACACTTTTAGAACAAAAACCTTTGAAAAATCAACCAATGTATGACGTGTTTGGACAGGATGTAGGGTGAGGGAGGACTGGAGGTTGTTTGGAGGACAATTCCTACCTAATATAATTTTTAAAAAACCTGTATATATTTGACGCCACTTCGTACTGCTTTAGTGTACTCGTCAGTTCTGCCTTTAGGAGTTAGGCAGCCATGTGCTTCGTTAATGAGGATTTTATTAGGGCTGGTCCGTACTTGACAGCCTGCTTTGTCTGGGCAAGTGCGATCTTCGCCGCCTTCTTCCTTACAGCACGGTCACCAGGCATGGGGATAGTGATATGTACTGAAGGTATGAATGCAGATGTCTGTCTGAAACCTGTAAACTCAGGCACGACTGGGTAATGTTTAATGTACTCGGTCTTCAAGGGGAACTCTAATGTGCGGTGGTCTTCGCAGTGAGCTGGCTATGCCCCCTGGTGCTGATGCCATAGGAATTCGTCCCCACTTACCTTCCCAGCAACAAGTAGTAAGAGGTGCGACAGGACCACTCAAGTCTTACAATCGTGTTGAGAGATGGTAACCACACACAGTCTCAGAGGGGAGTGTTTTTGTGGTCTTCTCAGGGGGCTAGTCCACTGTCACCTTGCAGTGAGGGGGCGACAAGATCTCTAAAGTCTCATCATCAGGTTGAAGGCACTCACTTCCCTCGAGAAGAACACTAAGTCCTCCTCCAATTCTCCAGTGATGAAACCTCCCCCCCCCCGGTCATCTGTTTTACCCGGACTTAGTGCTGTCCCACCATTCTCTGCGTCTCGAAGTAAGTTCTTGTAGTTCATACTTCTGGTCGGGATCCCCTCATCCTCTAACCCACAGTCTCGGAGTGTAAGCATGTAAGGTAAAAGTCCTGACATATCTTCAGTTTATGGTAAGTAGAAAAGAGTCAACGGACCTTGGTAAGTTCTGTCTAACTAGGTGGTACACAATTCCGCACCCAGGGGGTAAGGATTTCTCAAAAGGTATTAAGACCTTAAAAGTTGTAACACAATTTAAAAAACGAAAGCCCAAGTGAAAACACATTCCACACTTAATATTTTAAGGTGAAGCCCCACATTAGTCTTAAGGGGGATTATATACATGGTGACAACTGTACATTAATTAGCACGCATGCATGGCAATAAGGTAAATTGGCACTAATAGAAAAATGCTTAAATCTACTTTACGCATGGTGCAGTATGCAAGATGGTTCTCACACACAGGATACTGGGGATTGGGAGATATAACCGTAGTATGGAGGAATATTCATATACTGTACATACCATTATAAAATCTCTATATTCTTATATTCATCACGAAAATCATAACTCATTTAATTATATTCTTTCAAGGACTGGGGTACAGTATGTGAGGTGATTCTCACATTCAGGATACTGGGGATTGGGAGGTATCACAGTAGTGACGTGAACTGCATGTTCACCAGTCCTTTATGCCCACTGTGACTGCCGTAGTCCTGTCCACACTCCAGACACACTATATTGACAAGCTTGTGGGCACGAGTGCAAATAAATTAGTGTTTCTAATTTATTCCGTGTCAGTGTATTTCATCAGTGTATGCATAATAGCTTCAGTGTATATAATTAATATCATTTGTTTTGTGATCATTGGAGACAGCCTGCACAGCCAGAGACATGTGACATTTTACATTTGGCAAAACTGTGGCTGGTACAATGGAAACATTTAGAATTAGTATAATCCTTTTATATTGCGTATTGTTTTAGGGAAAATTATTTACTCTTAGTATAGTTTAATTCATGTCCCTTTCATCTCACTATCATTTTTATTGTATCTTGTAATTCATCGCTTCGCCGCATGGCATCGACTGCGCTAAGGTAGTGGAAGCCAACCATGCTTCCCCCCAGTTCTCGTCAGCACTTCAACGCATTCAGACGTGTAAGCCTCTCGCTCCGCAAAGACCCTCGGCACAGACATAATCAGTTGAACTTTCACCTAGTGACATCAGTCACAATTTGAATCATAATTTTTATCTGTTTCATTATTTTACTTGCACAGCGCCGAGGGGAGAGCGACGTTATTATTTATCGGATAACTGTTAAGTGCATTCGAGTTTCACATTGTAAAGACCATGTGGTCGCTCGCAGTTTCCGGGCCATTCAGGCCATGTGTCTTGTATTGTAGTGGATGTGCAGTAACGAGTCTCAGGTAATAAATACCGCAACATGCCTCATTCGTGTATTATTTATAATTAATTAAGGCGTGCGAGGCGGCCTACAGCCTCGCCATCGTGTGTGGTGGAATGTTCACCAGAGTCCTGTAGGCCGTCGACCCTAAAACGGCCCTCATCTCATCAGCTCACCACAGAGCTTTTGCTTTGGCGCGGGGCACATTAATATCACACTATCAACCCCGGTAACACCGTGATTCAAGTTGGCTTAGGGCAAGACTCGATGTGACCTCCCATGTGGTGGCCGCCAAGCTATTTAAGATCAGTGGCTGCACAGCAAAACCAGACATTAACATTAGCAAATTAATCTTCAATGAGCACGTAGGCAGTAGCAAGCCATACAGTGAATGTGTTCAACAAACCCCAGTAGCAAAAGTAACTCTTCCCGCAAATTTTCAACACAAAACGTGAAAAATTAGTCTCGTAAAAGTCACTAAATCAATCTCTCGTTGCGTAAAACGAGATAATCGATTGTATAAACTAGTGAGACAATTTTGAGAGACGCGTAATAAGAACAGCCGCCATGTTTACCACAAGAACGTGGACAGTTGCAGATTAAATACCGGAATTTGAACTGGATGACATCAAATGGTAGTAGTAAAAATTTATGTCTCAAATGCGTGCGGCAATCAAATAACACGAACCCGTTCTGTACTAATAATTGTAGCAAAAGCGCGATGACTCGCGGAGAATATTAAAGCTAGCAACAGGGAATTAATAAAGAAAGCCATTATCAGCACTACAAACGAAAAACAAGCATTGTTATGTGTGGAGTGTAACTGACCGCGGGTTTTCAGGAATAACTTTGGCTTCAACAACCATGCGTGCCAGTGCGAACTAGAACAGCCACGAGAGACATTTTACCAGTCCGAAACAACTGGACCAAGTTTGGAGGTTACAATAGCAGACATTTCTCGTGACCGAAGGTGCGCGTAACAAATCATCTGTGCAGGGACAGGTGATGGGACAATACCTTGCCTAGAGTGTCACCGAAATTATCATACTGTGTGCCTCATGGTAACCGAATACGCTACCGCGGACAGTCATGGGAAGATTCGGTGCGATGAGTGTGTGCGGAACACCGATCGGGACCATGTTAAAAACACAGNACCGCGGACAGTCATGGGAAGATTCGGTGCGATGAGTGTGTGCGGAACACCGATCGGGACCATGTTAAAAACACAGCGGGACATTTCGGGCGTGAACGGTGGGCCCATGTACCTCGGGCAACGACACCATGCTCCTTCACCGAAGACTGTGTGCATAGCAGCCTACACAACAGCCCAAGGTGGCACTCATCCAGCATGGAGGGAGCAGCAGCGCCATGGGGAAACCCATTGGCGCTACACACCACACCTGGCTTCGTGTGGCCCCTACAACACCAGGAGGCCAGAGCAACCCCAGCAGTGATGAGACCCACTNGCTTCGTGTGGCCCCTACAACACCAGGAGGCCAGAGCAACCCCAGCAGTGATGAGACCCACTGGAGAGATGGATACGACACCAGCCCGCTTCCAGTCGCTGCCAACCTTCGCTGGACACACCATGGGGGACCCGCAGGCATTCCTGAGAGACATCACAGGACGACTAACCAGGTACTGTGTCAGTGAGGTGAAGTGGCCTAACTGCATTGGAGGACAGCTATCTGGGGAGGCACGTACGTGGTGGCGGGCCATTGATCACTACAACATGCACTGGACCGATTTTCAAAGTGCCTTCCTAAGACAGTTTAACTCTGTGTATACTTCGTTACAGGCTCAGAGCCATGCCATGTTGGAACCACAGGGGGAGTGAGAGACACTAACAACATTTACCACGCAAAAGGTTAACCTCCTCAAACATTTTCACCCAAACATGCAGGATCCAGACATTTTAGAGGTGGTAGCCTCAACAGTGATGTCCGAATTCAAGTTAGCCCTAGCCCNCCAAACATGCAGGATCCAGACATTTTAGAGGTGGTAGCCTCAACAGTGATGTCCGAATTCAAGTTAGCCCTAGCCCCACTAATACATACCGATATAGCACAGTTCATGAGGTCCATGGCCTTACTGGATCAGGCCAAAGTGAATAANCCAAACATGCAGGACCCAGACATTTTAGAGGTGGTAGCCTCAACAGTGATGTCCGAATTCAAGTTAGCCCTAGCCTCACTAATACATACCGATATAGCACAGTTCATGAGGTCCATGGCCTTACTGGATCAGGCCAAAGTGAATAAAGTGTACCATAGGGGAAGGGATGGGCCACATCAACCATAACCCCGGGATCATAGTGCGTGGAGGGGGAGTTCACAGCCATCAGCTGGACTTGGCAAGAAGGGAGTACACCAGACCGAACAGCAGGACAGGGGGAAGAGACAGACAGCTAACCCCATACCAGCTCTTCCAAACACGGCAGTTAGGAGGGAAGGCCCCCCCTTTTCCCTGCCGGTACTGCCAAGTTCAGCAGTACCTCTGGCACCATGAGTGCCCCCAACCTAGAAAAAAAGGAGACAAGTAAATTATAACAATGGCAGGACACCAGCGGGAAACAAGCTGGCGGGGTAGGCGAGCCGGACGTTTACCACCCCAGGCCAAAACATGAACCACCACACAAGACAACTCAACCCAAAGCAGTAACAAAACCCACTCCACAACAAATCGTGCTACAGCAAATGACCAGGGGCAACTACAGGATGATCAGGATACTGATCACCCTAAATAACATCCAGTGTCTAGCACTAGTGGACACAGCAGCATCACACAATTTCGTGAGAGAGCAGGGTTCATGAGTGAGGATGCGATTAGGCCAGCAAAGCACACCATACATCTTGCCACCCAAAAACATACAGGGCAGACCCTCGGAGAAGTGATCATCACTGTCCGAATTAGGGACGTAGAGACTACCACTACAGCCCTAGTGTCGGTGGACCTGCGGGAAGACGCCATACTGGGCATACCCTGGCTCACCGAACAGAACACCATTGTAGAGCCAGCGGCCTGCAGGATCCATTTTGGACAGAAGGAACGACACACCATTTACGAGCTAGAAGCACGGACCACTAGCTGCACACCAGGCGTCCAGCTGGACCATGAGGTGCCAGAAGAGTACCGGGGAATGGTACAGAAGATCCTCTAAGAAAGGCGGGACGTGTTTGCGGACGCTGACCCCTTAAGCCGGACTACTATTGCCGAGCACTCCATAAAACTGGAGCACGACTGCCCGCTTTTCGCAGGGCCATGCAGTTACCAACCCCACCAGTGTACCATCATCAAAGAGCAGATTAGGGAGATGCTAGCCGAAGGCGTCATCGAGCCCACACACAGAAAGTACAACAGCGCAATCACATTAGCACCCAAGAAAGATGGAACATGGCGGTTCTGTGTGGACTTTTGCCCCCTCAATCTGATAACTCAAAGCGCACCACCACCATACATCAGTGTGAAGGATGCACTACACACACTAGGGAAGGCAAAGGTGATGACATCATTGGACTTGCGCAGCGGCTACTGGCAGGTCCCAATCAAGCCAGAAGATCGCCACAAAACAGTATTCACCGCCCCTGATGTGAGACGCTTCAAGTTCTGTGCNAGAAGATCGCCACAAAACAGTATTCACCGCCCCTGATGTGAGACGCTTCAAGTTCTGTGCCATGCCGTTCGGGCTAAAGTGTGCACCGACCACTTTCCAGGCCATGATGGTACAAGTGCTCGACGGTTATGTACGGGATTTTATCCTTGCATACCTGGACGATGTGATCATCTGGTCCGAGAGCTGGGAAGATCATATAAAACATCTGTCGTTAGTACTGGAGCGCCTGGCTATCAACAAGCTAACTTGTGCAAACCGGAAGTGACACATAGGAAAACCCAGCATCCAGTTCCTTGGGCACCTAGTGGACGTAAACTGCAGTAGACCCACGCCAGAACAGCTTTCCCTCATCGACCAGCATGAGGCACCCAGAATCTGCAAGCAGCTCAGGAAGTTCTTTGGGTTGGTGAACTGGCTGAGGGAAAACATCAGGGACTTCGCAACCATAACAGTGCCCCTAACAGACATGCTGTCCCCGAACCGCAAGTTCCAGTGGAGCAGTGAGCACAAAAGCTGCTTCCAGGAGCTGAAGAGAAGGTTCCGACAGTGCACAACCCTGGCACGTCACGACCCCAGTAGACACCTATATCACCAAACAGATGGCAGTGAGAAGGGCCTAGGCGCCATACTATTTCAATTGGGCGACAACAATAAGCGCCAGATTATTGAGTATGGTAGCGCCAAGTTTGGGCCGACTGAGGGTCGTTACGATGTAAATGAGAGGGAATGTTTGGCAGTGGTTTGTACGGTGAAGCGTTATAGGGCATACCTCGAGTACCAGCGCTTCGCCCTACGGACCGACAACAGGTGCCTACTCTGGCTTCATTCCATGAGAGAAGCCAGGAGCAAACTCACCAGGTGGGCATTGTTGTTGCAATCATACGACTTCGTTGTGCAACATGTCCCCAGAGCAGAGAACAAACTGGCGGATGAACTGTCCAGGACACCAGGCACTGAAGTAGCCGTCGACAGGGATGAGTGGGACGACTTGTTACCTCCCACTGTCAACCATGCATCAGGCAACGGGCAGGTAACCTTCAATGCTATAGAGACGACACCAAACTCTGAACCCAGGCTCGACAAACTGAAGGCATTAGTGATCGACGCACAACAACAATGCACACAAACCCAGGAGAAAATGGCGAATAGCATGGAGATAGTGAGTGGTGGCGCATCCGCGACACACACATGGAAACCCGTCAACAGCATCCCGATGCAACCTGGTGCATTTATGTACCTGTAGCAGTACGAGAGCAAGCACTGAAGCATGCTCATGACAGCCATTTGGCCGGTCATCCTGGGGCAACTCAAACGGCCAGAAACCTCCACAAACACTTTCACTGGCCAGGAGCGAGCAGGGATGTACGCAAGCATGTGAGGGATTGCATCCCCTGCAACCACTTAAAGAGCAGGAGAACTGATGGAGTGGCACAACAACAACCTAGGGTGCCAAAGGAACCATTTGAGACAGTGTCCCTGGACATCATGGGCCCCTACCCCCACCCTTCCACCGGGAAAAGGTTCATCCTGGTTATGAGCGACTCATTCTCGAGATGGACGGAAGCATACCCAGTATCCAGCGCACGAGCCCGCACAATTGCGCGAACACTGGAGACAGAGTTCTACCCTCGCTGGGGGTACCCACAGACCCTACTTACAAACAACGGTACCCAGTTCACTGGGAAATACTGGCGTGAGTTGTGTACTCGTTGGGGAGTAAAACAGCATACGACCCCCATATACGACCCGAGGGCAAACCGCACCGAGAGGCGCAACCAGGACCTCAAGACACAACTGCGTCTAAGAGTGGGTGACGACCACACCAGCTGGGCTGAACACCTACCCGCAGCCTTATTCACCATTAGGAGGCGAGTAAAGTTGGCCACAGGTCAGACTCCAGCAGCAGTTCTGCAGGGCTGCGAACTGATGCTGCCTGGGGAGTTTGCCGCACATCAACCAGAGGCAGCAGAGGAACCAGAGGACGGCACTGCCAGAAGACAGCGCCAGGAGGCAGAGCTAACGGCAGCGCGTCTCAACCAGGAGAACTACATAAGGGAGTGGGTGACTCCCACCACGAGAGCTCCGCGACGGCTGGCACCTGGCCAACTGGTGTACATCAAGAAACACCAGATTTCGAACAACATAAAGAACTTCTGCACCGGGTTCGCCCAGAAGTGGAGTGGACCACAAACAGGGATAAAGCCGCTGGGGTACACTACATACCTCATCAGGCTAAGCAGCAGGAGGAGGGCCGCCGTCCACCGCGACGACCTCAGATTGGCAGTGGGGACAACAAACCTCACGACGCCGGATCAGCAGGTAGGCGAGGACCACCCGAGCAACGTAACCAACGACAATGCAAGGGAAGTTGGGATGCAGAGCCCCGACAGCGATGGTAGAGTTTTCCAACGCCTCTTCTCCATCACGACGCCAGGCGTTTAAACTCCCACAAGGTACATGGAGGATGAAGAGGTTCCAGAGAGAGAATTTCCGCCGCCAGCAAGCATCAACACCACCAGCAACATTGCAGGCCTGGAAGGGTCACCCAGCAGCATCGTGATGCCCTACGTCACAACGCTGGTCAGCAGGGACGCTGCCGATGGTGAGCCAACAGAGACACCTGTTGGACAGAGCTCCCCACAGGGCAGCCCTCTGTATGGCTTCGCCGCAGCACCCTCAGAAGGACTAACAGCGGGGACTTCACTCCAGATGACGTCGGCCAAAGCGACGGAGGAAGCGTAATGAGGTTTTGCAGCCTTTCACCGGGGCCTTCTCCTCCACCTCGCAACATACAAAGCACACCGACGTCCACACCGCAGCAGCAGCCTGGAAGGGTCACACAGCAGCATCGTGACGCCCTAGGTCACAATGCTTGTCAGCAGGGAAGCTGCCGATGGTGAGCCTACAGACACACCTGTGGGACAGAGCTCCCCACAGGGCAGCCCTCTTTATGGCTTCGCCGCAGTACCCTCAGCAGGACCAACAGAGGGGAACTTCACTCCAGCGGACGTCGGCCAAAGCGACGGGGGAGCGTAATGAGGTTTCGCAGCCTTTCACCGGGGCCATCTCCACCTCCCCCCTCGACAACATTCACATCACACTGATGTCCCCAACGCAGCAGCAGCCAGGAAGAGTCCGAGGAGGAGGAGTCCACCACCTCTCTCCGCCGCTCCAAGCGGCCACGCAAGCAGATCTTTCCAGCATGTACCATGTGTGGAGGGGACAACCCCCGCCCTCACCTGCATGCCAAGAGACTCCAGTACAGCCGGGGATAGCACCCTGGAACCCCAGCAGAAGCACTGGCAGCATCAGGATTCAGTTCTCTGATGCGCGGGCCGTAATCACTGAGGCACCGCCACCAGCTGAAACCACCCATGACATGCTGTGCCTAGCAGCATGGAAGGACACCTGAGACACTGCGCAGTCAAGTGGTAACCGGAGGAGGGGTCGTTTAACGTGAACCACACGTTCACGAGTCCTTTATGCCATCTGTGACTGACGAAGTCTTGTCCACACACCAGACACACCACACCGACATGCTTGTGGGCACGAGTGCAAGTTCATTAGTGATTCTAAATTATTCGGTGTCAGTGTATTTCATCAGTGTATGCATAATAGCTTCAGTGTATATAATTAATATCATTTGTTTTGTGATCATTGGAGACAGTCTGCACAGCCAGAGACATGTGACATTTTACATTTGGCAATACTGTGGCTGGTACGATGGAAACGTTTCGAATAAGTATAGTCATTTTTTATTGTGTATTGTTTTAGGGAAAATTATGTACTCCTAGTTTAGTTTAATACATGTCCCTTTCATCCCATTATCATTTTTAGTGTATCTTGTACTTAGTCGCATGGCGTCGTTTGCACTCAGGTAGTGGAAGCTGGCCATGCTTCCCCCAGTTATAGTCAGCACTTCTAAGCATCCAGAGGTGTAAGACTCTCGCTCCGCAGAGGCCCTCGGCACAGGCATTATCAGATGAAATTTCATCCAGTGACACCGGTCACAATTTGATTCATTATTTTTATCTGTTTCATTATTTCACTTGCACAGCGCCGAGCGGAGAGCGATGTTATTATTTAAAGCAAAACTGTTAAGTGCATTCGTGTATCACATTGTAAAGACCATGTGGTCGCTTGCAGTTTGCAGGCCGATCAGGCCACATGTCTTGTATTATAGTGTGTGTCCAGGAACGAGTCTCAGGTAATAAAAAGCTCTACAAACCTCGTTCGTGTATTATTTATAATTAATTAAGGCGTACGAGGCGGCTTACAGCCTCGCCATCGTGTGTGACGGAGTGTTCACCAGAGTCCCGTAAACCGTCGACCTGAAACGGCTATCATCACATAAGCTACCCACAGAGCTGTGGCGCCGGGCACATAAATATCACACCATCAACTCTGATAACACCGCGGGTCAAGATGGCTTTTTCACCGTAGCCAAGCTTGGCAACATCAGTAGTAAAAAGGAATATTCATATACATATCATTAAAAAATCTCTATATTCTTATATTCATTACGAAAATCTTAAAAACTCATTTCATTATATACTTTTAAGGATTGGGTTTCAGTATGTAAGGTGGTACTCACCCTCAGGATACTGGGGATTGGGAGGCATCACAGTAGTAAGGAGGAATATTCATTAACATATTATTATAAAATCCCTAATTCCTTATAGTCATTACAACAATCTTAAAAACTCATTTATTTATATACTTTCAAGGACTAAGGTACAGTATGCAAAAAGGTTCTCACAGTCAGGATACTGAGGAATGGGAGGTATCTCAGTAGTATGGAAGAATGTTCATATAGATATCATTATAAAACCTTTATATTATTATTTTCATTACAAAAATTTTAAAAACTCATTTAATTATATACTTTCAGTGACTGCAGTACAGTATGCGACGTGGTTCTCACACTCAATATACTGGGGATTGGGAGGTTAAACAGTAGTATGGAGGAATTTCCAAATACAAATCATTATCAAATGTCTATATTCTTACATTCATTACAGAAATTTTAAAAACTCATTAAATTTAATACTTTCAATGACTGGGGTGAAGAATGCAAGGTGGTTCTCACACTCAGAATACCGGGAATTGGGTGGTATCACTGTAATTTGGAGGAATATTCATATACATATCATTATAAAATCTCTATATCCCTATTTTCATAACGAAAATATTAAAAACTCAATTTCATGATATATTTTCAAGGACTGGGATAGAGTATGCAAGGTGGTTTTCACACTCAGGATACTGGGGATTAGGAGGTACCACAGTAGTATGAAAGAATAATCATATGCATATCATTATAAAATCCCTATATTCCTATATTCTTGACGAAACTCTTAACAAACACATTTCATTATATATTTTCAAGGACTGGGATACAGTATGCAAGGTGTTTCCCACTGTCAGTATACTGGGGATTGGGAGGTATCACAGTAGTATGGAAGAAAAATTATATACATATCATTATAAAATCTCTATTTTGTTGTATTAATTACGAAAATCTTAAAACTCATTTAAGTATTTATTTACACGTCAGGGGTACAGTATGCGAGGTGTTTCTCACACTCAGGATACTTGGGAAAGGGAGGAAACACATTAGTATGAAGGAATATCAATATACATATCATTATAAAAACTCTATTTTCTTTTGTTTATTACGAAAATCTTAAAAACTCATTTAAGTATTTATTTTGAAGCACTGGGGTAAAGTATGCAAGGTGGTTATCACACTTAGGATACTGGGGGTTGGGAGGCATCACAGTAGTATATAGGAATATTCATATACATAACATTAAAAAATCTCATTACTCTTATATTCATAACGAAAATCTTAAAAAAACTCATTTCATTATATACTTTCAAGGACATGTTACAGTATGCAAGGTAGTTCTCACACTCAGGACACTGGGGATTGGGCGGTAACACAGTAGTAAGATGTAATATTCATATGTATATCATTATAATATCTCTAATTACTTGTATTAATTACGAAAATCTTAAAACTCATTTAAGTATTTATTTACACGCCAGGGGTACAGTATGCAAGGTGGTTCTCACACTCAGGATACTGGGGATTTGGATGTTTAACCGTAGTATGGAGGAATATTCATATAGATAACATTATAAAATCCCTATATTCTTATATTCATGACGAAAATCTTAAAAATTCATTTCAATATATACTTTCAAGGACTGGGATAGAGTATGTAAGGTGGTTTTCACACTCAGGATACTGGGGATTAGGAGGTATCACAGTAGTATGGACGAATATTCATATACATATTATTAGAAATCTCTTAATTCTTATCAACATTACGAAAATATTTAAAAATCATTAAATATATATACTTTCAAGGACTAAAGTACAGTATGCAAAATGGGTTTCCTACTCATGATGCTAAGGGTTGGGAGATATCACAGTAGTATTAAGGTATATTCATATGCATAACATTAAATAATCTTTTTACTCTTATATTCATTATGATAAACTTAAAAATTCTATTAATTATATATTTTTAAAGTTAGGGATACAGTATGCGAGGTGGTTATCACACTCAGGATACTGAGCATTGGGAGGTAACACAGAAGTATGGAGGAATTTCAATAAACATATCGTTATTAAATCTCTATTTTCTTGTATTAATTACGAAAATCTTAAAAATTCATTTAAGTATTTACTTTCTAGGACTGGGGTACAGTAAGCAAGGTGGTTCTCCAACTCAGGATACTAGGAAATGGGAGGTATCACAGTAGTATGGACGAATATTCATATACATATAATTATAAAATCTCAAATATCTTATCAACATTACGAAAATGTTTAAAAATCATTAAAAATAATCTTTCAAGTATTAAAGTACAGTATGCGAAATAGGTTTTACACTCAGGATACTGGGGATAGGGAGGTAACACAGTATTATAGAGGAATATTATTATACATATCATTATAAAATCTCTATTTTCTTGTATTCATAACCAAAATATTAAAAACTCATTTCATTATATATTTTCAAAAACTGGGATACAGTATGCGAGGTGGTTCTCACATTCTGGATACTAAGGATTGGGCGGTAACACATTAGAAAAGTGGAAAATTAATATACATATCATTATAAAATATCTATTTTCTTGTATTAAATACGAAAATTAAAAAAAACTTATTTAATTATTTACTTTCTAGGACTAGGGTACAGAATGCGAGGTGGTTCTCACACTCAGGATACTGGGGATTTGGAGGTATCACAGTAGTACAGAGGAATATTCATATTAATATCATTATAAAATCCTTATATTCCTATATTCATGACGAAAATCATAACAGCTAATTTCATTATATATTTTCAAGGACTGGTCAAAAGTATTTAAGTTGTTTCCCACTGTCAGGATACTGGGGATTGGGAGGTATCACAGTAGTATGGAAGAAAAATCATATACATATCATTATTAAATATCTATAGTCTTATATTCATAACAAAAATCTTAAAAACTCATTTCATTATATATTTTCAAGGACTGGTATACAGCATGTAAGGTGTTTCTCATACTCAGGAAACTGGGGATTGGGAGGTAACATATTAATATGGAGGAATACCAGTATACATATCATTATAAAATCTCTATATTCCTATAATCATAACGAAAATCTTAAAAACTCATTAAAGTATTTACTTTCAAAGAATGGGGTACATTATGCAAGGTGGTTCTCACTCTCAGGATACTGCAGATTGGGGATATTTAACAGTAGTTAAGAGGAATTTTAATATACATATCATCATAATATCTCTATATTCCTATTATCATAACGAAAATCTTAAAAACTCATTTCATTATATATTTTCAAGGACTGGGGTACAGTATGCAAGGTGTTTCACACACTCAGGATACTGAGGATTGGGAGGTTTCACAGTAATATGGAAGAATAATCATATACATATCATTATAAAATCTCTATATTCTTATATTCATAACGAAAATCTTAAAAACTCATTAAAGTATTTACTTTCAAAGAATGGGGTACATCATGCAAGGTGGTTCTCACTCTCAGGATACTGCAGATTGGGGATATTTAACAGTAGTTAAGAGGAATTTTAATATACATATCATCATAATATCTCTATATTCCTATTATCATAACGAAAATCTTAAAAACTCATTTCATTATATATTTTCAAGGACTGGTATACAGTATGTAAGGTGATTCTCACACTCAGATAACTGGGGATTGGGAGGTATCACAGTAGTATGGACGAATATTCACATACATAATTTTTTAAATCTCTAAACTCTTAATCAAATTACGAAAATCTTCATAAAATCATTAAATATATACTTTCAAGGACTAAAGTACAGTATGTTAAATGGTTTTCATACTCAAGATACTGGGGATTGGGAGTTATCACAGTAGTATTTAGGAATATTCATAGGCATATCATTANTTTAAATTACAAAAATCTTCATAAAATCATTAAATATATACTTTCAAGGACTAAAGTACAGTATGTTAAATGGTTTTCATACTCAAGATACTGGGGATTGGGAGTTATCACAGTAGTATTTAGGAATATTCATAGGCATATCATTAAAAAATCTCTATATTCTTACATTCATTACGAAAATCTTAAAAACTCATTAAAGTATTTACGTTCAAAGAATGGGGTACATTATGCAAGGTGGTTCTCAATCTCAGGATAGTGTAGATTGGGAATATTTCACAGTAGTTATGAGGAATATTGATATACATATCATTATAATATCTCTATATTCCTATTATCATAACGGAAATCTTAAAAACTCATATCATTATGTATTTTTAAGAACTGGGATACAGTATGCAAGGTGATTCACAAACTCAGGATCCTGGGGATTGGGAGGTATCACAGTAGTATGGAGTAATAATCATATACATATCATTATTAAATCCCTATATTCCTATATTCATGACGAAAATCATAAAAACTGTATTAAATATTGATTTTCAAGGTCAGGCATACAGTATGCAAGGTGGTTCTCACACTCAGAATATGGGAGATTGGGAGGTAACACTGTAGTATGGAGGAATATCCATTTACAATATCATTATAAAATCTCTATTTTTTGTACTAACTATGAAAATCTTAAAAACTCTAATAGGTATTTACTTTCAAGGAATGAGATACAGTATGCAAGGTATTTCTAACACTCAGGATACTGGGGATTGGGATGTTTCACCGTAGTATGGAGGAATATTCATATACATAACATTATAAAATCCCTATATTCCTATATTCATGACGAAAATCTTAAAAATTCTTTTCATTATATACTTTCAAGGACTGGGTTATAGTATGCAAGGTGGCTCTCTCTTAGAATATTGGGGATTGGGAGGTATCACAGTAGGTTGGAGGAATATTCATATACATATCATTATAAAATCCCTATATTCCTATATTCATGACGAAAATCTTAAAAATTCATTTCATTATATATTTTCAATGACTGGGGTACAGTATGCAAGGTGTTTCACACACTCAGGATACTGGGGATTGGGATGTTTCACCATAGTATGGAGAAATATTCATATACATATCATTATAAAATTTCTATATTCCTATAATTATGATGAAAAACTTAAAAACTCATTTCATTATATTTTTTGAAGGACTGGGATACAGTGTTCAAGGTGTTTCACACACTCAGGATACTGGGGATTGGGAGGTATAACAGAAGTATGGAGGAATATCTATATACATATCATTATAAAATCTCTATTTTCTTGTATTAATTACGAAAATCTTAAAAACTCATTTAAGTATTTACTTCCAAGGACTGGGATACAGTATGCAAGGTGGTTATCACACTCAGGAAAATGGGGATTGGGTAGGTATCACAGTAGTATGGACGAATATTCATATACATATCATTATAAAATTTCGAAATTCTTATCAAAATTACGAAAATCTTTAAAAATCATTTCATTATATACTTTAAAGGACTGGGTTATAGTATGCAAGGCGGTTCTNTTTAAAAATCATTTCATTATATACTTTAAAGGACTGGGTTATAGTATGCAAGGCGGTTCTCACACTGAGGAAACTGGGGATTGGGAGATAAACATATTAGTATGGAGGAATATCAGTTTACATATCATTATAAAATCTCTCTATTCCTATAATCATAACGAAAATATTAAAAACTCATTTTATTATATATTTTCAAGGCCTGGGATACAGTATGGAAGGTGGTTCTCACACTCAAATAACTGGGGTTTGGGAGGTATCACACTAGTATGGACGAATATTCACATACATAATTTTTTAAATCTCTAAACTCTTAATCAAATTACGAAAATCTTCATAAAATCATTAAATATATACTTTCAAGGACTAAAGTACAGTATGTTAAATGGTTTTCACACTCAAGATACTGGGGATTGGGAGTTATCAC
>NQII01012115.1:0-12306 GCA_002778355.1 Clitarchus hookeri
TAATTAAGTACAGTGTACATTCTAGGGAATGAGGTAATATAACAAGCACAGCAACTTACATTATTCGCCCGACGTAAATGGCGAAAAGGGTCACCTAATCGGGTGAGTCGGCTCAGCAGCAAACACTGGAAAATAATCACAGAAATTAAATAAGATTTTTTAATGTTTGATAGTGCTGGCTCCTGTTCATTTAAAAAAAAAATTGTTTGACAACTCGTTTTGTTAAACTGCATTACCACACCACGAGAGTAACACCAATATTCGAAAATAGTACACCATACGCCTTAGCTGCTGCTCGTTTACTGAGAAGCCTGTTTGTTATTCACGGCATCCATTTTAATTTGCATATTCTCCTCACTCTGCTTATACTTGCCCATCCGTCAACGAAAAAAAAAAATACCGCGTACGTATTTTACACAATAAAGGACGTTTAAATGGATGACCCTATTCGCTCTAAGAACACTAACCCGATTCACCTGATCGACACTTAATATTTAAAAAAACTAAGTTGGAGTCACTGACTACAAACGGCGACGGAACGAAAATATGCTATAATACGTTAATGTATGTGTTACTTTCTCCCTGCTTTTAATCATATTAATTATCAATTAAATATAGTAATTATAGATCAAATATATATAAGAATTCAATTTATCCAATAATAAAGTTCGTTTATGTTAGCACGCGTATAAAACGCATGTGATACATGGCGTATTCAGGAAACAACCAAGCCATAGGGCGATTTTTCTAAGGTTTGATTCGAAAATAGTGAAGAAACCGCGAATAGGCTATTTCCTATTTCCTCTTCGTTTACTGATAAAAACGAGAAGTACACGAATGACCCTATTCAGCCATTGACCCGATTCAGACCGTTGTACCATTCAACTTATTAGCATTTAGTTGTAAGCTTTCGAATCCCCTCTTTTATTTTTTTAACCATGCTTTGTCTCTTCCTTTTTTTTTGTCAATTTTATAACCTTCCGTTAAATGTAATTATTGATGTTCGTTAATCAGTCTAGTAACATTGTGAAATTATTACATATTTAAATGCATAATTGT
The DNA here is from genome assembly GCA_002778355.1 of Clitarchus hookeri. Taxonomy (NCBI): domain Eukaryota; kingdom Metazoa; phylum Arthropoda; class Insecta; order Phasmatodea; family Phasmatidae; genus Clitarchus; species Clitarchus hookeri. The sequence continues at coordinate 1,060 of NQII01012115.1, forward strand.
TAAACCTGTTTTTAAACTTTATGTAATTTTCAACTTTTCACTTTTAAATATGACCTTAAAACATGTAAGTAGTTTTCTTAATTTGCCAACATATAAACTTTACGTTAAATAATATGCAATTATGGCAGTGTTATTATTTTAAATTTTATTTCAAATATACTCAGTCGATTGTAAATGAAATTCAGTGAATTTCGCTATAATCGTCATCCATGAAGTTTTCGCGTACTATGTTTATTTGCTAAGAAAGTTTCCAGATATAGTAGGCTAAAGAATGTTGCTATGTTGAAAGTTCCCAAAATAATTTTTGCAAAATTTAAAATGTCTAGAAAGTTGTACATATTTATGAATGGTCTCTAGCGTGTGTTGTTTTCGCTAGGGAACAGGCTAGTAACACGTTGAGTCGTTTCTTTCCAGAATGTGTATTTCATTAATGTTGTGAGTGAGTTCATGACCCATATAACTAGATGCCTCAAGAGCGGTGAAAGAAATAAAAAAAGACTCATTATTTTGTATCTACGCGAAATACTGTTCAGAACTGCAAATATTGTACGCGAGAGCAGTTTCCTCAAATAAAAATAATTAGGCTCCGTAATTTTTGTATCATCACAAATAAAAATCTCAATTATACTGTTTTTTTATAACACATAAGATAAACCAAACAGTATATCAAAAACTAAATAAAGTAAACTGAAAATAATTGGTTTACTTGAGATGGTTAGAAAAAAGACATTTTTCAAAAATTTTGGAAAGACTACAAATTAAAAATATCCAAAAAAATGTAATAATCAAATATTTAAAAGAACAATCAAAAGCCCATTATTTCGGTGATTACATAGTTTTTGAAGTAGTTCATGGCGTTTCTTTTTTATTTTGTAATTTCTGTTAGTTAGATTATTACTATTCCGTGTGTTCCAAATACAATAAATTTGAAATTTTCTCTTTTCTGATGGAGCAAAAACTACAGAATCAATTTTTATTTTTTTATTTGAGTAATATGTATTCACATATAATGTTTACTGTTTCAACAGCGTATGGTGCAGTATGGTACAAATATAGAGTTATGTAATTTTTTTTGTTTTAAAGCTCCCTTCACTGTATTCCCACTGGTTAGCTCAGTAAATTGGCTTGCAACGAGCTCATGCCAAATGGACTTGAAGTAATTTCTGTGCTGTTGGAGCGGTCACTGCGAGCAGCCGTGTTTCGAAGACAGAAGCCTAGAGCACACGATGCAGGGTCGTCAGACTTTGAAGGAAGGACACACACACACACACGNTGTTTCGAAGACAGAAGCCTAGAGCACACGATGCAGGGTCGTCAGACTTTGAAGGAAGGACACACACACACACACGCACACACGCATGCACGCGCACTGTTCACCGCACACTCCGCTGCACGTAGTTCCGTGTTATTTGTGTTCTATGTGTTGCTGGCAGTCGTCAACTGCCATGACCATGCTATGTTTGTACGTGATCATGTGCCCCCTACCCGTCCCGCCTCTCCCTGTCTCTCTCTCTCGTCGCTTGTGTCTGTCTTTGTGGGGTAGACTTAAAAAAAAAATACATATATTAATGTATATTTGTACATGAAATTGCTCTCTCCTGTATCGAGTAATAATAATTTTCGTTTCATTTTGCGGGGATAAAAACTGTATAGTTTTAAAGATGTTATTCGGAATGAAGGGCACATATATATTTTTTGTAACTTAACAAAATGGAAATATTTACTAACATAATTCGAACTTCAGTAACGGCACTTGTTTGCTTACTGACCGCCACATTTTCTTACCACTTCTTATCTTGGCAGTGTCAGGGCATGCACTGACTAATTATTTGGTATGTGAAAAAAAGTATTTTCTTGTCGTCGCCTTCTTCAGAAAAGTTATATTTTCTAAAAGCAAACTTTCGCCAGAAAGTTTAAAAACAACAAGTGAGTAGAATGGTTTAGACGCCTTAGTTTGAATTTTGCTTTTTCTTAAAGGGAGTAAGCAAATTTACTAATGGCAAATCTCTCTGTTAAGTTTCTTACACGTATCTGGACCTATCTGCACCTCCTCGATAGCAGAAATGGCGACCAAACATTTTATAAACCCTGTCTTCAAATACATGTTAATTCCAAGTCATGAAGGATATTTCGTTATGTAGCCTTATTTTGCTATACTGTTTGTCTTCTCAGCGAGAAGTGGATATTTAATAATAAAAATAATGCCTACTTAGTCATCAGCAAAGGTGCATCAGAAAGTAATTTCTCCGTTTAATTTAATGTTCTTCTAACGTCGCATAATTTTTTACTCAAATTCAGAAGTCATGCATATATAACAACGATGTTTGGAGGGTTCACTCTGTGGGCTGATGTGCGCGAAAAATGTTTATCATATTATGGTAAATCAATTACTTTAATACAATATTAAGCCGAGTTTAGTATTGGCGATGAATCTTGGATGGCTCCACAACGTTAAACAAAAAGTATGTTAATTTATATTTTTGTTAGTTAAAAAGGTTGCAGTGAATGTCTGCGTATGGGCCAAATGCAATTCTTAACCCGGAGGATCATAATGTAGTTAAGTTTTTGCCTACGCGGAGCTACTTTGTTTGTCGCATTTGATGCACAGTATCAACATAGAGATAAGGACGACATTAGCCCGCACTCAAGTTTCCCACAGTTTCTACGCGGCGGCCCTAATATTTTGTTGGTAGAAAGTTTAAAACAGAGGTAATTGTGAGACCATGTACAAGTTGTACATATATTCGCGTGGTATGCTTTCAGGTACTGTAGTCAAACGATATCTGGTTTGGGCCACGTTGAAAGGCTTCAAAACAATGTTGGCGGTATGCGAAATGTGTTGACTAGCCTAAAGCGTGGTGCTTTTTCGTAGGCAAAAATTGGGGAAACGTCCAGCAGTTCCTTGGGTTCAAAACGATGGCTACGCTCTGCTAATGTAAGGACCTTCAGTTGTTAAGAGATGATAAGAATTTCGTTAATCCGCTGAACTAGAACCAGAATTGAGAAGCTTGCTGCGTGGTACCAATACTGTCTTGAAAATGGTTATGCCATTCTCCGTTAACAAAAAATAGTATAACATTTTCTTCTTCGTTTTCTTACATACCAGGCAAAATATCTCACAGAGTGGTTATTCACATATTCTTGCTTAGAGTTTAGAACTTCCAGTTAAATTAATTAATTGCCTTTACTGTATTATTAATATATGCTAATATTCCTCAAGTGATAAATGGTAAGAAAATGGGGCACCAAATCCTGTTTTCATTTGTAATGGGTAATAATATCTTGCATAATTAGAACAACACATGTTTTAGTTGTAAAAAAAATCTGGATTAAAACAAATGCTTTTGGCACAAATTTGCTTCTCTGAAGTGTTAAAATTCTGTGATTTTATTTTCGCTTCATTTTGAACAAATTATTACGGAAGTAAGGAAATGGTATTGTTTGTGCATCTTCTAAATTATGGCAACAAACTACATTAACAAAGTGCCTCATTAGAAACTAGGCGGTCCAGTTTACGAACGTGAGTTTCCCACTAATTTTAATTTATTGTCTTTGTATTATTTTAAAATTATAGGTCTATGTATGTATTCAAACACACGTATAAATGTATGTTGTACTCAGTGTAATGTCTTTGCCTATATTAGGTCTGTCCTGTTTAGCACTAAGTCATTGTAGAACCTGTGGTCATTCTCAAAATGTCTTGTACATACTGATGTGTATATTATAGTTTAATTTTTTATATTTTTATTGAAATAACATTCCTACAAAAATAAACACTAAATAATTACATATTTTACCAACTATATGAAATTTTGACAATGATATATGAAAGTCTTAATTTTAGATACAGAAGTATGTATATTTTTATTGAAATTTCCTAAAAGACGTTTTGTGGGTTTACATAATAGCGAATTTATAACTAAACTAAGTTTTAAATGCTATGTTTCATAAGCGTATGTGTGATATGTACCATATTTCACATTGCATATTGGAACGCTATGTCACTGTTCGCTGGTGTGGTTCATGAGTAACATAAGAAAGAGAGTTCCAGTACGTGAGTGTTGTTCCTTGGACTTATGCAGCTCTTGCGTAAAGTGCGTGCAGTAAAAAAAAAGACTGAATGACTGAATCACAATATGCATGAAACTTGAAGATTGCTGTAAATTTAGGTATGAGTCTCAAATGGCAAATTTAAGACAAACTACCAAGAACTTTCTACCATATCCAAAGTCATTCTCTGCAAGCACCGTTTCTGTCTGTCTGTGATTGTCCACAAGCAAATTATCACTCAGTGGAAGTAAATGTGATAAGGGACCACTATTTTCTTAAGTGTTGTTTTCGTGGGTAATGAGGCAGCTTTCAATGTGCGACAAAATATTTATCATGTGTCTATGTGTCAATGTGAATTTCACCGAAAGCATAAATCTATAGCGTCTACTGCATTTCTGTGGCTGAAAGGTATTCTCCACATAAACTTTGTGTAAACCATTTCAAAGCTTTCCTTCCTGGTGGAAAATTAGTGGACCTCAAGGGGCACAAAGTTAACTAGGAAAGAATTTCTAACAATATTTTAATAAAATTTTCAAAACAAATGTTTTTAGAATTCTTTGACTAAATTGTTTCGCCTAAAAGTTATCAATGAAGATCATAACTATTCAATTTCACAACCGAAAATATAAATTCAAAAATTTGTGTAAATGCTTTAGACACATTTGAGAACGGAAAAATTCTCAAACAGATAATCACAGATCATAAAATATCTTCTAAATTATTCTAGTGAATTTCATTACCTTTTCTGCAAGGATAGGCATTATTCAACATGCATTTTCACTGCAATAATAAGTAATAGTTTTATTCTTGAACTGTTTTGTTATGCTAGTAAAACTCAAACAGAAAAACGCGTTTTACCGAAAACCTCAGCCAATAAACAAACGAACTCTGAAAAATATGGAAAAGTCTCTGATGTATTCTGTATCGACACGAAAAGTTTCTCCAACAATGAGCTTAATGAACTTGCAAGCCTAGATCTACGTTTTCGGACGAAAAACAAGTACTGGTACATATATATTCCTTAATGATCTGAAGTTAACTTCAAAACTTGTATATATATTTACTTTTACTACCGCAAATTTTTTTTGTGTATTTCACGTGTATTGATAATACAATTTTTGGGACATTTTTAATTTTACCACTTTCTTTTAACAGTCTGCCAAAAAATTAAGTGAAACAATTGCAATAATTGCCAGTAGAGTCATTTACATTTTGCGGTTTTAAATGTTAAATAAAGACATCACCTTACATACAGTGAGATTCCCGAGAAAACCCGCCGACTAGCGGCATCATCCGGCACTATTCCAACACGCGAAAATCCGGGAGCAGCTCCACCGAGAATATAATCCGGTTCGCCTAGGTGGGAGGCGAGTGGTCTATATACAATACACAACCGCGGCCCCATTGACCTATCGAGAGTTGCATATAATATTGTTCAGGAAATAATAGAAACTGTATTACGTTTATTACAGCGCAAGGTACGTATTCTGTACTATATGGAGGTAACTGTTTATTTTCTAAAGCCTACTTCGTTATAGGAATAGTTTCATGCATCTTAATTTATATTACTTATAAATTTACTCTTACGAAAAAAGAACCCTGCATATTTTCAAATATAAGACCTACTATTATTTGGATATAAACATGTAATTCGTTAACAGTGACAGCATCAGAATTAACTACATATTTTCCATAACAGAGTCAAATACTATTTTCCCTCTTTTTAATACTAATAGCACTGTGCATTTTGGCGCTATGTTTTATATAACGACTAAGCATAATTTCGTATTTTAATTTTGTATTATTTTCCCATTCACTCTTTTTCGCTTAAAAATACAACATAAAGTAAACGTTAATTATTTCCAGTCATGCTCATTCAGTGCAAATTGTAATACTTTCTTAGATCTTTCTGTACCCTTCAAACAAACTTTACAAATGAAGGAATAAAATATATGTTAGAAATTCTTTCCAATTTAATATTTCAGCCTAATAAAACAATGTTGGTCCATTTTTGTTTACAGTGGTGTGTACATTGGGTTTTTTTCACAGATGTCTCTGCAATATTGTTAGAGCCATATAACTGTTGCGTCAGTTTACTTTAACAGTTGTGTAACTACCAAAATGTGATGGAAAACCAACCAATTTCCAGGTACATTGTTCTCTAGTAATCGTTATGTCTTTGAAATATTTTCCACCTACAGTACTGACCTTTCCTTCAAGAGTATAACCATATCACAAACACGAAAACCTGCCCATTTAAGTATCCGAACCATAACGCATAACCGCATTCCTATAGAAGCTGTTAGAAAGTGTCTGCCTTAATCTTGAAGGCGCAAGCGGTATTCTAAATGTAAAGGAGAAAATAATCAAATTGACGTGATTGTTGATGTGAAAAAAAAAATTGTTTTTGTGTAATCTCATTATTTGGACAGAGCTTTCGGTGTGTGTAATTCGAATGAACGTTTACCAAATACTGCAACGTCGTCATATAAAGCAAATAAGGCGTAATAAGATAATTCGTCGAACGTGAGTGCACCAAGTTAGAATAAAAGTTGTTTATCTAGGCATATGCAATGTTATTAACATAATATTGAGTGCATATTTGTTTTTCCCCTGCAGTTTTTTCTTTCAATTAAAATTTATAAACATTTGGAAAATATTAGTTACATAAATAACGTAATAAAAGACGAACTTAGTTCCGTAACTATTTTCTCTAGCAAAAATACGANGAAAATATTAGTTACATAAATAACGTAATAAAAGACGAACTTAGTTCCGTAACTATTTTCTCTAGCAAAAATACGACATTTTGCAGACTCGAATCAAAGGCAAGATATTCTCAAAAATCTATAAAAATTTTCGATAAAAAAATGTAAGTTATAAGAAGCAGAACAATTATTTATAACTGTAAAATCATTACTCTACCATTTAAAAATGTTTTCTTCTGTTCTTCCTCCCTCTTAAGTTTTTGCCTCATATTTATAGTTATGCGCGACTTGATAGATAAGGACAAGAAATTTTTGATAGTTCATTCAAGAGCACCATGTAACTCAAAACGCATGTTTTCGGTTTTACTTATGATCGTATCGAGGTTTACTAAACAAGCCCAAATACCGTTCTACTTTGCTATATGAGAATAAAACTATTAGGGTAACCAACTTTTTCAAGATTTGTCCATAAGGGACACTTCTGACAACTCGTCACACGGCATCTGACCCCAGAAAAATTATCAAATAAATTTTTTTTAAAAATAATAACAGTTTTTAAAACTATCTGTAATGTACAAAAGTTAGTATTACACATCAGTCAACATTTTTATGAACATGTACTATAAAATTTTAGTTGCAACTGTAGTCATAATTCAGTGTTATTTGAATTTTTAATTTTATCGGCTTTGAAACATACGACACAGACACACACTAGACGAAGAAAATACTGTACATATCGGCAAGCGCTGCTTCCATGAACGTACTTGTTGACNTTTAACTGTAACAATGAAATATATTTCCTTCAGTGCTACCTAATTATACCAATTATATCAATAGGCAACGTTTAAATTACAAATACATGCGAAAAATAAGGTTAAAACAATATTTTATCTGTGAACTATTTCTTACTAGCTGTTGCCAACACATCGCTGCTCTCACTGTTTTTAATTCGTATTTAATACGAAATAAATATTACAAGTTATAGAAGATACTAAGTTAAAGTTTCATTTATTAAAGAATACAATAATTTAAAGTTAATCACAGTGCTATATATTTGTTTTTACAAGTTATTTAAAACACAGGGTGACATGTAACTCCTAGGGTGATTTTTCAAAGGTTCTTTTCAAAAGTATCGAAGATACCGTGAATGGATTATACCAGTAGTTTTTTATCGTGGAATTGTTGGTTACGTTTGAGTGCTTTAGAAATGCTGTTTTTGGCAAAACTCAGTATCTCTGCTGCAAACAGAGTGAGTATACCGCATTTTTTTAAATATCAGCTCCTCAGGATTTGCCCATGACTCGAGAAGGCATGCTTCATCAAACCAATCAGATGCTCTCATATTTATCCGTGTCACTACAGTAGTAGGTTATATGACCAAGCCGAAATGGCTTTGGTGCACCCTTCCAAAATTCCTGTTATTGTTTCCTTCGAAGTGGCAACCCTTCTACCCGGTATTAACACGCATACGGCAATAATTATCCAGTCTCTGCACTACCAGCATAAGGAAAATTGGAGTCGAACTTGTTATAAATGGTCAATCTTCGTGGGTCTTTGCGTGTGCACACTGGCATATGTAGTCCATCTTTTTCTTGTCTCAACGTGACTCTTTTCGACTGGTCTTGTAATGCTAGTACTGCTATTCCCACAAAGGCCTATATTTCCTCTCTGGTGCCGTAGTGGTGTAACGGTCAGACCACCCACCTCCCACAACGACAAGTCGCATTCAGTTTCTGGCGGATTCTAACCTGTGGGATAAGTGGAAGACATTGCTAATTGACGGTTGGTTTTCAATTGTTTCTTCCTCCGCTGCAGTTTAATGTTGTTCCATCTCCATCTTATTTCACCTTCATCAGCGTCAAAGACTTCAGTTGTTAAGCGCTGCCATAATTTATCTCACTCTCACTCTCTTTCCTCAAATGTTTTTCTTCCTCTCGCTATTGCTTAATTGACTGGCCAAATTTCGCGAACGAGCATCACCAACGAGTAACTGCTTTCCTTGCAAATACATAATCTCTCTCCCAACTGAACCAAGTAATGCTCGTCACGCTCATTAGAGCCAACGTGACAAAACATTTACGTACATATTTTTCTGTGAATGTAACTACTGAATAATTCGCTTGGCATATTCCTCAATCATTAATTGATTTCCGTTTCCAATAAAATTCCTCCTCAATATGAAAAAAAAATTGTAACTCCCAGGGTTTCTTTCTCAGTGGCTGAATATCTGCAATATGCTTCAGACCTGTCTTGAAAATAATTTAACCGGAGTTTCTGCTGAAATAATAATCCGTTTTATCCAAAATTCAATACACGTTTTACAATCAGAGTGGTTTACTCGGGTCGTGCACTAAAAATGCAGCAACGCTCATATTGTTCTCTTTCCCGCTCTTATAAAAAAAACTCTTTTTGGTTCGTCACAAAAATGTATAATACCACCACATATAAGAAACATTTTGAACAACTTATTCGTCTTTAATGAACCCGCAACGGTCTTATGTGTTTAGGTGATAGAGAAGGGGCGATAAGTTTGAACTTCACGTGTGTATCAGATACACTATCGCCCTTGCAACCACTACGCACAATTTACGTGCAGCTAAAGAAAATAATGCATGCCGTAGGATTTCCTGTCGACAGTTACCCTACATCGTTTCGGTTAATAATTAAACATGATATTAGCAATAATTTTAGACTGTAGTAGGTTCTTCCACAGGACTTTGTGTTGAACATATAAACAATAAAATAGTTTTTTTTTTAATTGTAAGGTGATTTTCATTTTTTTTTTAATGCATACAGAAACATAAGTCAAATGCACTTTTAAAAGTTCTCGATGTGAAGTAATATTATTTTGAAAGCTGGTCCCACCCCTTCCCCTCTAGCAGATAAAAATCCCACTTTTTGCTGTATTTTTTTCTTCCGAAAGGTTTTGAGGGTTTTTCCTTACAGGCAAAATAAATTTTACAAATTTTGTCACCAGAATTGTTAGAGATAGGCCTACTGTATGTGTTGATTGTATACCGGCGAAAACTTTTCTATCGTTTAAATTTCATGGTGTTTTTATTGAGTAAAAACTGCAAATTATTATTAATTTGGTAGTGTATACTTTATAATGGCATAAAAGAGTTACGACCGCGATTTCTAAACGCTTCCTCTTGAATCTTTGAAAGAAGTAGAGAAGAATCTAATAGAGCACTGAAACCTAATGTAGAACATGCAGAACTCACTAAAAAGTAGTTCACATATTACGAAAAGTTTTCAGAAAATTATGCTGTATATGAAAGAAGAATGCATATATTTCGTAACACCGTAAAATATTTTGATAAAATTTATTTTTGAAATTTAAAAAAAAATCTGTTAATAAGAGTTTATATCTAATCAAAATTTAAATTATTTTTAATATGCATGCTTCTAAAAACACATTAAAAAACTTTGTCAAGCAAGATTATTATAATAATTACTCTGGTTGTGCGTAACATGATCAGTAATTATATTCCCTAATATTTTTAATAATTGATTTTAGGCCTATGCACATCCATTCCGCCACGAATGTTTTTATTATTAAAAATATTATTGCCAATAGTACTGAAAATGTGCTTTCTGGAACACCCGAAATGGAAATACGCTTAAGTTTTAATTAAAAATAGTCTCTTATTAATTGATTATATGAAAATATTTAACAGTATTTCAAAATATATGTATTATGCATACAAATACTACATCAATCGTACTCTTCTTCAAACTTTTGGTAGTGTGTGTACTACATTTTAATGAGTTCCGTGTATTGTACAGTCGGGTGCAGAGCTCCGTTGGAAGCCACTATCATTCCACCTTGAAGAGGTTATGATCCATTCACGGTTACTTCCAACTTTTCTGAAGCCCTGCTTAAGTTCTACTTCCAGGATATTCCTCCGCTTCATACAAACAAAACTTAACCAAATATAGAAAATTACACCAAAGGTACAACGCACCGCATTCGTGCGCACTCAGTGTAGTAATATTTTGCATAAGAACTATTTCCTACTAAGCATTACCAACATATTATTTTCTCTCTGTTTTATTCATATTAATTATAAATGATATATTATAATTTATATATTAAATATAAGTAAAATTTCAATTTTAACAAATAATAAGGTACTTTTATGTTGACACAAGTATTAAACGCTTGTAATACGTTATACGTATTTAGGGAACAACCAAACACTTTGTAGGTTAATTTTCAAAGGTTTGATTCGAAAAGTGCGAAGAAACCGTGAATAGATTATAACCAAAAATTCCGCACGGCGGAAGAGGTCCTGGCCTAAATAGCGCGTTATTGCGGGCGTATATTTCAGGACCCTGAAGGTCACAAAGCGCCTTCCTACACCTCTGGAGTTCGCTCTTAATTTGCGGCACAATGGCGGCGAAGAGAGATATCGTGACTGGAGCCCGTTTCTGACAAGCTCAATGTGCGCCAAGTTTGCTAACAACCCGGCGGTCGTAAAACTCG
>NQII01012115.1:13543-24515 GCA_002778355.1 Clitarchus hookeri
TAATTTGCGCTGATTGTTTTAACTGTAACAATGAAATATATTTCCTTCAGTGCTACCTAATTATACCAATTATATCAATAGACAACGTTTAATTTACAAATACATACGAAAAAACAAGGTTAAAACAATATTTTATCTGTGAACTATTTCTTACTAGCCGTTACCAACACATCGCTGCTCTCACTGTTTTTAATTCGTATTTAATACGAAATGAATATTACAAGTTATAGAAGATACTANGTATGAAATACGCTAAAATTGAAAATGTGTATAATTTTTTTGCTGCTACTAGTGGTGCGAAACTTCCCGAGAGAGCGAAAGACAGAGAGAGAGAGCGACAAGCTCCGCTCCGCCTAATCGCTTCTTCCTCGGACGAAAAAAAAACATCATGTCACTAGGGCCTACGCACCGTAATTTGCGCTGATTGTTTTAACTGTAACAATGAAATATATTTCCTTCAGTGCTACCTAATTATACCAATTATATCAATAGACAACGTTTAATTTACAAATACATACGAAAAAACAAGGTTAAAACAATATTTTATCTGTGAACTATTTCTTACTAGCCGTTGCCAACACATCGCTGCTCTCACTGTTTTTAATTCGTATTTAATACGAAATGAATATTACAAGTTATAGAAGATACTAAGTTAAAGTTTCATTTATTAAAGAATACAATAATTTAAAGTTAACCACAGTGCTATATATTTGTTTTTACAAGTTATTTAAAACACAGGGTGACATGTAACTCCTAGGGTGATTTTTCAAAGGTTCTTTTCAAAAGTATCGAAGATACCGTGAATGGATTATAATTTAAAATTAAGATGTAAACAAACACTTTCGTCACTGTTGACCATGTGACTTTCACAGTTGTGTTCCTTTGGGGTAGGTCACTGTTGGGTACATGCGCAGAAGACGAATAAGCGATCTACCTTATCTTTAGTCTATGGTTGCAACTTCCTAGGACACATTTTTCTTGTAGAGCGCACACAAAACTTCGGCGGCAGCCACGCAGTTTCAGGTGCGTAGGCAATACCAATACTTCCTGCTGGGAATCGCACGCACTGGCTGTCGCTAGAAATGAGCAGGCAGCTTCAGTACTCTAAGCGTATGGTACATGTTGTTTACACTACGTGTTAATAATGTCCTCCGTCATCGTCTGTGATGTGGACACAGCAGCTAATTAATCAAGATACTTCCACGACTTGACGCTGTACTGCAAGTGTAATGTTTAAATTTAGAACTACTTAAGCCAGTGTTGCTTATTTTACACACATTGGATAAAGAATTCGCAAGTTAATAACCAGGGTTGTCAGATGTACAGAATTGCCCAGAACAATTCCGATTTTGCTCATTTTGTTCCGCGTGCTGTTGTCTGTAGCAGTATCCTCGATGTTCCGACTTTTAAGATAATGCACACACTAGCAAAATGTACTGCGATTACAAATTATTAATGTAGCATCCTTTGAAGAAGAAATGTTTATTCTTTTCAAACACACTCATGGCATTCAAATAATTTGATTTTCACANATGTTTATTCTTTTCGAACACACTCATGGCATTCAAATAATTTGATTTTCACAATCCCAAAAGACATACCAGAAAACGTATTTTCATGAACACAAATTCAATATAATCTACAATAAGTGTTTTCAAAATTTAAAATATGTACCAGTTGATCCTGTTTAGTACATATAATAGCATTAAAGTTTAGTTTATTAAATGTTCGTTAATTGATAATGTATAAGATAAGGGTAATTTAGGTTGAGTCAAAAAAGCAACGACGCCAACACATGTACTGGCTTTTCCTTCCGAATATCTGGCAACAGTATTAAAAACACACATACATTCTTAAAAATTGCACGGTTTTATTTGTATGGCGCGTGAATAAAATGATTAGACACAGAAAAATGCTAATTTTACGTATGGCAGAATGGTTCGAAATGAGAAGAAAAGTATATCCTAGACGGGGCTTTCAAAAGTGCTCAAATTAACCGTGAACAGCCTACGTGAAATGAGAGGCCGCTGCCGGACGTCGCAATAGGGGAAGAGGGGATTATCACAGTCTTCTTGCGATAAAGGCATCGCAGATTAGAATCCCGTGATGGCCATGACACCTAACGACAAGTCTTATAGGTTACAGAGAATTCTTTGGTTTCTTGCTAATTTAAATTTTCAAAAATAAAAATTTTAAAAATTCCTCCTTGGAGCTTCTTTACCTGTTTACCTTACCCCGCAGTGGCATGACCACTTAAATACTCTTAATAATCGTGTCACAGTTAACATAAAAAGTTTGAAATACAATATCGTTTTCGTATTCAAACAAATGTCAAAAATATCACGAAATGAAAATTTTACGAAAAGTATGTAATAACTTTTGAAATGTAATGACCCTTTAACGTTAAATTGTCAAAATTTACTCTGAAGTTGAAGTTGTAAGACTAGAAAGACAAATTTCTGCATGTGTAGCGAGCCCTGCCATTAACAAGTTTTAGCGTGACAGCGATCACTCGATAACGATCCATTACTTAATGTGGGGGCGTCGGCCCTTGACCCTGTGCGCACCCGTTATGATATTTTGCTTTACTTGTGTCTCTGGCGTTAAAAAAACCCCGGTGAATGGGGGAACAGAAAATGCGACAACGTTCACAGAAATACACGTGATATAAAATTGTTTACAAACAGTTAAAATAGCCTATGTACATCCGAGTGATCATATTTTGATTTTAAAGCTCTTAAATGACGCACAAGCCATTTCTATAAAGAATCTAAAACCAGCCAGCGGTTACAAAAACTGTAAGGCCAACAATACGGCAGCTTCATTTCTTTACGATGACACTTCATGTGCCCAAGGCTGATAGAAGAGCCAACAAAATGTTTGTTTGCTTAAGGCGTAAAATATATTTTGTTCACCTAGCAAAAGACACGCTTGAATTAACAGAACTTCTGTGTTTGGCCAAAAAAATATTAGGTTGAATCTACTTTATATATTTGTTTGACCACTCATTTGATTGCCTTTGTTCGAATATAAAGCTCGAGATTTTTTTTGTGACAGTTAGGACAGTAACAGAGTTGGTTGCTGAATTTATTGGTGCTTAATAATGGTACAAACATCCTAATAAATCAAGTTGGACAGGAAACTGAAAAGTAAAGCTGTAAAACTTGAAATATTTATTTGCGCACGTTGTCCACTATTCTAAAAACATTCAGATCTCGTCAGCCGAAGTTACTAAGGCGTAGCGCACGGTCGCAGCTGATATAGGTTCGAAACTCGGTCGGACTTCAAGTTTTTTTTTATTTTAAGCAAAACTGTGTAATGTACGTAAAACAAAACAAATCGTTAGTTGCACCCACCCAATATTTGTTTGGGGCAACCAAATAAAATCAACAACAAAATATTCCAATTCTCCTATACAAACAATTAATTTGGTTGCGCCAAACTAGCCTAGTTTAGTCCAAACAAAAATATTTTTTTCAGTGTGCAATGGGTTATTTTGATTGGTAGATGGCTGGGTACGTACGCCTGCTAAGTAATTGCTGGCCGGAGCGAACGTAATACATATTTATCTGCGTAGTCGAGCCAACTGCCACTTGCTCACGGTTGCTGTGTTTGTGGAACAGTNGCGAACGTAATACATATTTATCTGCGTAGTCGAGCCAACTGCCACTTGCTCACGGTTGCTGTGTTTGTGGAACAGTCGCTTTCCTTTTCTTCGAGGTCACACAATATTACTGGAAGCTATCGCGTGAGGGTTCCTGCAGGGTATGGTATATCATGAGCTAAGCACTACTGTAACAAACATAAGCAACCATGTTTAAACTCGAAAGANTTCCTGCAGGGTATGGTATATCATGAGCTAAGCACTACTGTAACAAACATAAGCAACCATGTTTAAACTCGAAAGATGAGTTCGAGATTTGCACAGTTTTAATAAATGAATCGTCAATAACTACCGGACAAATAGCCAAAAGCTATAATAAGTTTACAGTTTTTCGACACACCAAAACCAGGCTAATGGTTCTCAAAAATACTTTAATCCACATAAATTAAGTGAAGTATTGATTGTTAAAACATTCTATCTTAATTAAATCTTCCCTCTGTGACGAGTAAAAATTATATAACTTTCGAAAGCAAAACATTAAGTAAAGTAACGCCAAATATATAGAATTTCCTTTTAAAGACGTTATGAATTTTTGTTTAAAAATGAATACCTGTATTAATGAGAATTTGGTTAAAAATGCATTATACATTGTGGGCGATTATTCGTGTCATACAATTATTTCAGTCCACAGGGACAACTCGTCGTGAATGGCTCGGGTCACTTTTTTATTATTTTAGGTTTCAACCCGTTTGTGGAATATCATTGCCATTCGGCCAGCACATTGCTGATCTGATTTATTCTTCTAATTTAAAGGTCGCGATAAGTTAACGTTAGCTGTTCCAGTATTTGGTAAACTAGGAATCTCGATGTAGCATTGTACATGGCTTGTTTTGTTGGTGCGGATAAACCTTATGTGCTATGTTGTATACTTCAGTGAAGATTTTGTAACATTGTAATAAAAGAAAGCTACAAAAAATGTAGTATTTGTGCATTTGTACCCTGATCTAATTTATAACCCGAGCATGACCCAAGATGGTTACTTCATGTGGTGACGATGAATATTTCACTTCGTAATGCAATATTTTATAAATGTTAAATTACCTATTTTTAACCCACTTTCTTTTGAAAGATGAAAGATAGGCGTATGCAATGGCGCGAATGTCTGTCTGGGATGTATGTCGCCTTTAACAAGTTCTGAACCCATGAACTGAATTACACCATACTCGGTACTCATGAAGTACTTAGTAAGGATAGCTTACTTTTATAGTTTTCGACCATGCAAAGTACTTATTTTTCAAAATGGTGGGCATGTTAATATATAGGATGCCATTAGAGATCTCGGGAACAATGTAACCAGTTTAAACAAAATTTCGTATTTTTACAGTCCATCACATAAATACTAAATTTAGAGAGGTATAGTGTTATTGTTCCGACCTTCTTTGAAGATAGCATTACATGAAAAAAATTAAGCTTTAACATCGTATCTTGGAAACTACCCAATAGATTCTCGTCAAATTTCGCAGGTACGCAATACTATGTAGGCGATGATAATTTTGGTGATTTAAACGAAAACGTCACTTATTTTCAGTATGGTGGCCTTATAAATATTTTAGGTTAATGGATTCAGTATGGATTACTGTTTGATCAATTTCGACCAAATTTAGGGTTTGTTGAATGTTTCTACTATGTAGCCTACAAGGATCAATTATGCTAATACATTTCCTCTCTTGCCCACCATTTTGTAAGACAGAGTCACATTAATAAAATAAAGTTTTTGGCAAACAAGAAATACTAAGACGCTCCATGCAAATTAATATATTTTAAGTGGGCCAGACATTAAAAAATGCGACAATATGGACTTTTTCATTACTGTGCTACATCTGCGAAACCACGTAACCAAGTTTAACCAAACTTTGTATGTTAGCAGTAGCCTGTATTACAACCATCAAATTTGTCTACACAGAGCATCTCATTTCCCCGCCATTTTGTAAGATAGCTCCACTTTCCTGTCAAATCTCGGGAAACAATCAGGCGATTGCCACCCAGTTTTGTCAAACAAGTATTACTGCGGTAGGTCATGTCAGCCGATGTGTTTTAAGCGGGTCAGGCACTTATTTTCAAAATAATGTCAATGTAAATATTTTATCACAAGAGTTTCTTTTATGTAATTCTTAGAGTAGGGCCTACTTCAGCACATTTACTCGCATGCACATGTATAAGAAAGTAGGCTAATAAATTATATTGGCAACTTCTTGTTTTATTTTGGATACACGAAGTAGTGCCACCCGATTTTCGCGAGAAGAGCTCCCGACAAGTTGTCACCAGTTCCACTTTCACGATTGGAAGGTTTTCACTGCCAAACATTTTATGTGCCTGCCCGCTAATCACAGACGTTAAGGAAACCTTGTTTGTATTTTTTTTTTAAATTCTGGAAATACTCTTATACTGAACTAGCGATTGACCTTGCACCGTAGTACAGACAACACAAGGAAACTACGAACACATAGTTACGTCACAATTTTAACTCTGCCAAGATATGGAAAAATCAATATAGTGCCATAAATACGAGGCCGTAGTTCAGTCATTATGCTGGTGCTGCTGGGTAAGGTAAATAGCTAGCTGGATATAGGGTTACTTTTCGAATTTCCTTTTCAAATAAAGATATAAACAAGCTAGAAAAATCAACAATCCACTGTGACGGGTAAGGTTCCCCTTAAGGCTCGGCTTCACCTATTATGCAGAAATTCTTCGTTTTCGTGTCACGATTTCAGTTTCAGAGGTATTATTGGAAATGTTTGATTATAGAATATTTACAATGTACTAGTTGTATCTAATTTTTGCTGTGTGTTATTTCCTGCTTGAAAAAAGGCAGCAATTTATTGATAAAATATAAATACATATGTTCCTAACATTATACAACTAGTAGATAATACACAATGAAAATTAAGCATTTAAACGTTAAATAAATCGCAAAAATGTAAATTTTATATAACCGTAAATTGTAAGTAATTACTATGAATCGGAAATTACGACTCCAAAAGGGAGAATTTCTGTAAAAGGTGTGAAGCTAAGCCTTAAAGAGAAATTCATATAACAAAATGTTTAACGTCTCAAGTTTACGTCTGGTTATAAGGATGCATTATGACGGGCCCTTTTATGACTGCGATATGGGTCCCCAGAAGCTGAAACCTCGCTAATTAGGTTTGTAAAAAAGTAGGATATTATTACACGCGATGAAAGTCAGTGGGTTACATTGCAGACGCCACTTTGTACTTTTCTCCTTTCCGTTAAGGAAACCATGCACGAAAGCCCAAAAAAATTATTTTTAACAATTTTTACTTTTTTTCTTTGAATATATTTATTAGGATAAAAGAAAAATGGCAGCTATAGATAATGGTGTTTTTCCTTTCATGGGAAAAAGTAATATTACCAAGACACTTGGGGCCGCGGTGGCGTAGTGGTTAGACTAGTCGCCTCCCACGTAGGCGAACCGGGTCCGGTTCCCGGCGGAGACGCTCCCGGATTTTCGTATGTGGGAATCGTGTTGGACGATGCCGCTGGTGGGCGGGTTTCCTCGGGGATCTCCCGTTCCCCCACCCTTGCATTTCGGCGCTGCTTCATACTCGCCTCGCTTCATCCTCATCGACTCTAAAGACCTCGACATTAAGAGCCGTCCAAATAACTTCTTTCACCCGTAAACATTTATTTACTGAGATACGAGTATACAAGTAAACACTGTTTTCGGAGACTATATTTTATTAGAGTCTCCCCTTAAGCACAGCAGTAAAATAATTTTGATTGGCCCAACTAAATATTACAATGCACTTTCACGAAAACACTCGGCCAATAATATAGAATATTTAGGTCAATCTTGCATGGGGATCGTATCGCGAAAATCAGATGTACCTAGCTATGTTTATTTCTAATCTACTAAACACAAAAAATAAAATTGAAGGCTGGCAAAGCGCGCTAAATACATCGTAACCTCTCAAATAAACGCTACTTATTCATGTCACAGCTATCTCAGTTTACTTTTACAATATGTATGTTGACGTAATATTTATTTGTTTTATTTATTATCTGTTTGTGGTAGATATATTTTATTTCGATACTTCAGCTCTAATTCATATTATTAATTGCAAGTTGTTTTAACCTCAGAAAACGCATTTCCATGTGATTATTTTTCTAAGTCTTTCTGTTTTCATTCGAAAAGTAATTTTTTATGTCGGCCGCTTTGCATAGACGAATTTGTTGATTGGTTGCTATGCCCACCGGAAGTGGGGTGATGACCAAAAAATTCGCGTAGAGTCTATCCCAAGATATTCATTCTTCCAAGGAGGGGACATGTCCCGGTAGCCTTATCGGGGCACGTGGCACGTGTTGTACGGCGGCCCGTTTGAAACTCTGCATTCACTTCTCCTGTTACCGGTTATGCTCTTGGAGCACTGCGCTTCACACTCCCGAGGAAGGGTGTAAGGGAAGGGACGCTAAGCTGCTGCATCTAACATTACAAACTTTGCTGACACAAAATTTCACGAGTTTGTCCCGCAGCAAAGGACACCTGTGCGCGATCATGTGAAAGAAAAAGAGCTTGGATATATTAGCGATAAAACGTTGTTGGGTGATGATGTGGAACATTTAAGAATTGCATTCTCATCCAGTGAATATGGAAGAGAGGAAAATCATAGTGACGATTTCATGGATGAGTTAAAGTCACTGTTTTATTAAAATGATTTAGAGTGACTTCTGCACAAGTGTTGTAGAAAATTGTTGAAATAATGCACCATTATGAGTAGCAAAAAAATTGTAATTCGAGCACAATGTATTTTAAATGGGGGACATCGAGATCCGGGACAGGAGCCGGAGCTGGCTGGCCGCCATCTTGAATGATGCCATATGGGATCCGGGTGAACCTGACCTTTATATCACGCCCGTGGCCTTAAATGACCTTGAACCCAACAAATAACAAAAACTATAAAAACATTTTTTTTATTCCAAAATATTTAAAAAAAATTTAAAAATTATTTAAAGACGTGCACGCAGGAGGTCTGGGTTTCGATCGTGGGTGGAGCTCCCGGGACGAAAACACGACCGACCCTTGTCAATTTTTATTGGCTGTTTAGTCGGCAAGTCTCTACCCCACCACTATTTTTTCCATTGGCTATAGAGTCGGTCAATCTGCCGATCACCTGTACCAATTAATTATTAGCTTTAAATAACAAATAATCCTTCCACCCACGCCAATCAATTGCATCGCCTATTGACCACTTAGATTGTGACTATAGCCCATATTTTCACAGGGCAAGTAGTGGTGATTGCGGTGCATGTGGTGCTAATTGTAGCATGTGTGGTGCTGATTGTGGTACATGTGGTGCTGATTGTGGTGCGCGTGGTTCTTATTGTGGCATATGTGGCTGTAATTGTGGTGCATGTGATGCTAATTGTGGTGCATGTGGTGCTAGTTGTGGTGAATGTGATGCTAATTGTGGTGAATGTGGTGCTAATTGTGATGAATTTGGTGCTAATTGTGGTGCATGTGGTGCTAATTGTGAAGCATATGGCGCTAATTATGGTGCATGTGGTGCTAATTGTGGTGCGTGTGGTGCAGAAGAGATCCAGACTACAAAGTTTCCAGATATGTATTTGGTCGAGAAGGTGCTGAAACGGTGTAATGGACGGTCGTACGTCAAGTGGTGGGGTTTCCCAGCTCGCTACAATTCCTGGGTCTCCGATGTGGACATTGAGCGGTGAACACTGAAGTTTGCAATTAATATACCTATGTATGCATTTATTCAATTGCGTTTTCTCATATTGTAAAGTACCGAATAAAATTAGTTTTTAAAAATATGTTGATTTTTTTATTTTTTTGACGTATTACCGATAAAAATTACCCGCTTTTATATAATATAATTAAAACCAAATTCTATTTTTTTAAAATAAAACAAAATTTAAATAAGTAAATTTACATACTTTCCTAGAATGGACCTCGTCGACATTCGGTACAGGTCGATAGCAGGCAGCGAAATCGAAAAATTAGCGCCAGCTAGGTGTTGAAAGTAGAATCCAATATGGAGGGCACCGACAGCA
This sequence comes from Clitarchus hookeri, assembly GCA_002778355.1. Lineage (NCBI taxonomy): Eukaryota > Metazoa > Arthropoda > Insecta > Phasmatodea > Phasmatidae > Clitarchus > Clitarchus hookeri. The sequence goes on from NQII01012115.1 coordinate 23,235, forward strand.
CCATCTATACTTAAAAACTTAAAAAAAAAAAAAACAAATATGGTTGCTGCCTGGTGGCTAAATCGACAACTCACCTGGCGGCGAAATCGATAATTAATACACCAACGCCACCTATGCTTTAAAATTGGGATCCAAGTTGGCATGTCGAGCATTGGCGAGAGACAAATTTCAGCAATGTAAACAAATGACAAACGTAAAAAGAATTAAGGTTAATGCATACCAAGAAGTGAACCANAATTTCAGCAATGTAAACAAATGACAAACGTAAAAAGAATTAAGGTTAATGCATACCAAGAAGTGAACCATGGAGTGGGGGTGAGAGAGAGGGCTTACAGCGTAATGAATGATGATGAGGGGAGAGGTGGTGAATGGGGAAGAGGGTGGTGGGTTTCGTGGTGGGGAGCGAGGGAGAATATTAAGAAAATGTGATTGATTGGAAGGGGGTCAGTCATCTGCTGGATGCGGCGCTGGGAAAAGCTACGAAAATGAAATTTTTTTTAAATAAACTGTTAAAATAATTTTTATACAATTTTTATTTTTTGGATTTTTCGGGATTTTTCTTGATATTGTGGGTTTNCTGTTAAAATAATTTTTATACAATTTTTATTTTTTGGATTTTTCGGGATTTTTCTTGATATTGTGGGTTTTGGGTCAACCAAGGCCATGGGCATGGGGCATGGGATCCCTCATTTCCAACTGAGCACGGTGTTCACACGAACTCTTTGCAAAAATGGAACATCTGCTTGAAGACAACACAAATCATGAATTTCCGTCGTAGATACATGCTGACTTGAAAGTTATCACACATTAACAAGGCACAAACTTATGTTGTTAGAAGTAATGTTATTTCTCAAGGGTGTAGGACGCATAATTTTCCAATGGGAGACCATCATCAAAAGATTCTACACCCATGCCCTTTAGAGAACGAAAAAGGCCTTTGTTTTCTTTTTGTTATGGCACAATATAATTTTATAAATTCTATACAATTTTTAATTAATATTAGACCACTTTTACTTTTATTACATCTACAGACAGCGTAAGGAAATAATTAGCAATTTATTGCCACCGGTCGTACATGACACTATATTACGATTGAAATATGCAGTCCAAATAAAAAAACAATTACATATGGAATAACTATCCACTTAAACTTTTTTTTAAGAATTTAATATTACATTACTTTGCCAAATCAGATTAAAGAAATACTGCTGTTAATTAAACATTTATTATTTCTTGCATTGTGTGGTTACGAACTGTTCTTGTGATCGAGTTGACAGATGG